>JAKSXM010000084.1:0-70408 GCA_022575985.1 Anagrus nilaparvatae
AAGCAAAAAAAAAACGATTTTAAGTTGAATCGTGAATATAATATGAATGATATATGAATATATAATTCATATAAAAATTATTGAATTATTTTTTATAATTAATCTTACCTTCATAATTTAACATTTTACTGAAAAGAGAAGACCAGTAACATTAGAAAAAGATATTACAATCAATATTTATTGATAAATCGATTATGCCCACACGTACATATCTATTGATAACCAATAAATGAAACAGTTTCTTACTTTATTTATTTCTATATAATTAGAAAATGGTAGATAAATATTTTAACCATCCTAGCAGTCTTTAACAATATATAAATTACGTAATAAAAAATTTAATAAGATTATATAATTTCACATTTAAATTTACATTCTGTAAATGGTAATTTTCGGACCAAAATAACTAAATTTTAATTTTTTCCAAAACGAAAGATGTTTACATATAAAAAGATTTTATGAAGACTGAATTTCTTTGCTACCAGGGCGAATATTGTAAAAATAATTCAATGAATAAACTTTATTAGCTCCAAAAATTGGTATCTTAAAAAATATAGAAAGCTAAAGGTTTTTAGTGCCTTAAAAAATAAAAATGTACATTGTTTTTGTTATACATGCCTGCATATATGTCTGAGTAATTTTGTTTAAGTAAGTTTATAAAAATTCTTTAGCTTTACTCGTTTTTTTTCCATCATCTGTTTCTAAGATGTGATGTTTTAATATCAGAGATCCAATTTTGAACACCATATTTGTAACTAATCTACGAAAATATACCAGTAAAAATTTCTACTTTTGAAGCTTTCAAAAAATTTTTAGACCCGTAAAGCGTATTTTGCTTAAGAACTGCGATTTTAGCATCAATTTAATTGGACAGAAAATGGCAAGGTGATTTATTAATCATCACAATGATTAAAGGACTTGAAAAGTGTAACTATAGATTGTAATTTGATTTCCCAAAGGTAGTGGTCTTTCATTATCAGAAAATTACTTATTAATATTTTAAAAATAGGATGTAATACGTAACAACTAAAAAATATGTGTCCAAAAAAGTAATAGATTATTCCAAAAATTTCTTATTCAATCTTTTTATTTGTTACAATTAAAAATTTACCTTTAATTCAAGCTCGATATATATTGAAAAAAATTATATTTTCTGCATTAATTATCTAATTAGTAATATCTAAGGGTGCTTTTCACAGGAACGGTATACATTCACCGTCATCCAGAGTGGGACGTAAATTTGCACTTAAAAATATACGTCTGCTATATATACTCCAATGATACAAATTTCTGGATGACAGTGTAATGTGCTCCCCCCCCCCCCCCCTACTTATAAACAAAACGAAAGCTCTTTTGCACATTTTTTTCTTTTCAACAGATATTAAATAATATTTTTTTTTAAGTCAAAACTGCACATATATAATTAAGGTTAAAAAAATGTTCTGGGGCATATGCGTTAAAAATTTCGCGACCATCCACTGTCCTTTTGTAATATGTAAAACTTTCGATATTAATGTTTTGCTTCAAATTTGAACTTAAATTTTTCTGTAGGACGCGTATGACGTATTTACGTCCCAAAAATATATTTTTTTCCTCAGAATAAATTTTTTATGCAATACTCTTAGCTTATCGTCACATAAAAGTCTATCCCTCGATTTCAGCTTTTTTTTTAAGCTTCTGTTTTATTTCTTTGCTTACTTAGCTACTCATGTATGAACCGTGGAAAATTTAAAATTTTAAATATGAAAGCTTTAACTACGAAAATTAAAAATATTTAATTTTTAAAACGCCTTTTCAAAAAAAATTTATCGCCGCCATCCATGTCGTTTTCTCCAAATATATGCCATATTTTAGTTAATATAGCTTCTTCAGTGATGCGTTATGATGAAAAAATAAGCTATCCAGAAATTGAAATAAAAAACCTGAAAGTTACTTGGTTTTAAGTAACTTAAGGCGCGTAGCATCCAAGATATCTGCCAAAAATAGCTCTTAGGCTCTTAAGCGCCCTCTAGCGACAAAAGCCCCAGTTTTAGAGAAAATAAATAAAAATAATAATCCTAAAAATAATAAAGAAAATAATTACACAGTTTTAGAGAAAAGGTAGCTGCATATTCGGAATCAGCGGGTCATGAAACTATAATCTGCTTGGTGCCTTTCAATTAATAAACAATCGATCGAATTTTTTGCATACGGAATGATACGCTAGCTTCTCCGTCGACTAGTCTGCATAAATAAAAAATCTTATAAGAATAACGCGTTGAATTTTTTTTTACATTTGTTACAATGAAAATTTTAGGTGTTTGAACCTTGATATACATAAAAATACCAAAAAATAAAAAAAAAAAGATAGTTAGTGTTGTGCCGTAAACAAGAAAAAAATTATACAGTTCCTGTAAAAAGCACCCATGCAAATATATAAATACACACTTTTAGTTTGGCGGATCATGAATACATTCACTATTGAATCATGTGATACTTATACTCAAATAATTTATTCATTTCTAGCAATTATGGACGTTTTAACACTAAAAATTTGAATTAGATATTAAACATTATTTATTCATTTTATTTCAAACAAGACGTTATAAAATTAAAAAAAAAAAATGGTACTGATAAAAGGTTGATAAAATTAAAAGCTTATTATAACAACTTTCAGAAATAAAAACTATTTTTCACTATCTTCTCTGTCCTTTCTTCCGCAAAAAAACTTTTACTTATGATTCTCGATCGAAAAGTACGTAAAAAGATTAAGCTTAACGTATGCTTAATTTTGGGTAAGCTTACTGTAATTTTTTAATTTAATACTTTAAAATTAACAATAAATTTTATTAAAAATTGTTTACATTAAGAGATGCGACCTATAACATATGAAAATTCATTCGAGTATTTCATCATCCTATAAAAAAATTTCGCAGTCCTGGACAAATAAAAAATTTATTCAGTATTTGCATTCAGATGCGTATTTAATATTTTTTTTTTGAAATAAATTTTAAAAATAAAAATAATGGTTCATTAAAAGTATGAAAAAAGTTCATTATTTGCGATCGACATATATTACTGTTTAATTGTTTTTATTTGTGAATTAAACCATAGTTTTATTACGATTAAACCTAAAATATGATATTAGCAGGTTGGCTGCGCCAAAGTGGCGCATACCCAGTACTCTTAATATAAATAAATTATCGAGTAAATTATTGTTTTAAGTAGATTGTATTATGTACAATAGGATAAAGTTTTATTATGAAACTTGTATGTAAAAACAATTATTTGGGATTATTTGTGAAAATTTTCATAAAAATATTCGAGAATGAATTAAAGTTTTTTATCGTTGATTTTGAAAGACCTAGTGATATGAAAAAAAACTAGATATTACGCGTTCTTTAGTTGTTATCTTACATTCTTATTTTTAGATACTTTTCTCTAATTAAACTTAAAAATAAATATACTAGTAATAATATTAATATTATTACCTTCTAATTTTTTTATTCTTTGTTCCATATCTTCATTGGCACGTTCAAGAGTTTTTAATGCATCAATTTGATGTAGTAACTTCTTTCTTTTATTTAGACGTTTTTTTATCCGTTAGCTGTTGGTTTTTGTTCTTTTTAGTTTTTTTTCTTTTTGTAATTACTGAAAAATTTAAAACAACGTTTAGTTTTTTTTCAATGTATAATTTAATCATTATTTTAATTGAATTCCAACAATTTAATTTAAAAATACGAAGTACGTTTATAATTTACATAATTTTTACATTATGTAATATTTCAGCCACTGATTAAAATTCATTAATTGAACAAATTTCAGTTAAATCTTACTGTTAAAATTTTAAAGCAAAACTCATTTTTCTTAGAATATATACCATATTAAATACGGTTTTTTGGTCATTAATAAATTTTCTTTATATTATTCTTTTTGTTTAGCTAATAAATTAAGTCTGATCAAAAAAGAGAGTCCAAAAAAGACTCACTCTGATCTGTTTTTGCATAATTAGTACAGCTTGATGGAAAAGCTGAAAATAAATTAAAATTGGTGCAAAATAAACATTGTCAAATACGAGGTGAGTTGAGTTTTTTTTTTTTAATTCGTTTCTTTATCTGTGATTTTTACCCCTATAAAGGATGTTAAGTGGGTATTATATTGAATTAAAAAAAAAAAAATTATAATACAGAGGATTTAAAATATTCATTTTATGCTAAATTAATTGTAATTTTAGCACACAATGAATATTTGATGAATACGAAGCTTAAATCAATTTTTTATGGTAGGTTGTTGGTATTTATTAACTTTTTGGATTGGGTGAAAACCACCCCTAACAATTGCATTTGTTAAGGGTTAAAAAAGTTAAAATAAGGGTGTTGCACCTCTAACAAATAATTTTTTACATCAGATTCTGACTGAACGACCCAAAATACCTACTAGGTGCCACCAAAATAAAATAAAAACGTTTTATACAAAATCGCACTTTTTAAAGGTAGAAAAGGGTTAAACTAAGGGCGATGCATCCTCTTAAATTTATTTTTGACTTCAGATTCTGATTTAGCGACCCAAAATACCTACTAAGGACCACCTAAATAAAATTATAACGTTTTATACAAAATTGCATTTTTTAAGGGTAGAAAAGGGTTAAAATAAAGGCGTTTCACCCCTTAAAACTAATTTTTGACTTCAGATTCTGACTCAGCAAGCCAAAATACCTACTGGAGGCCACCAAAATAATATAAAAATGTTTTATAAAAAATTGCTTATTTTAAGGGTAGAAAAGGTTAAAATAAGGGCGTTGCACCCCTTAAAAACAATTTTCGACTTTAGATTCTGACTCAGCGACCCAAAATACCTACTAGGGGTCGTTGAAATCACAAAAAAGAATGTAAGGAAATTTTAGGGCTTAAGGGGGTGAAAATTGGGGGGGTTTTCACCAAATTTTCATTTGTACAAAATGAATTTTTCTAGACTTTGATCTTTAGTGTTTTGTGAAGAGATTCCCATAGGTAAAATCTTAATTCAAGCTCTATCGTGGTTTTAATTTTTGAATAACGAAATGGACCCGACTATGATTGAAATGAAAAATCAAGGGAGAATTTGTAGCTAAAATTAAAAAACAAAATTTATTTTATTAAATATTTTCACTACCTACAGAGGTAAGAATTACCCTTGTAATTAATTGAATAAAAAAAACAAAGTGAAAAGCATGTATTCTTACAAGGTTTGTTTTGCATCAATAGAAATTTTTTTATTGGTTTTCTCGTGAGCTGTAGAAATTATACAAAGGCAGATATATTTTGCTGACCCTTTTTTACAGTTATTAATTATTTTTTACTCAAAATATTATAATTATCATAAAAACAAAGTTTTTTTTATTAAATAATACTTATATATACATATATCAAAATAGTATTCTACAAAATAATTCAGAAATTTTTTATAAAATATTGATTTCTAACTTAAATTTATATCCATTCAGTTCATCTATACGAAGAAAACAATTTTACTTAAAAAAATGAATGTAAACGAAAACAGTTTTTTTTAATTTTGTCTGTTCGAACTGGAAATTATCTTCGTATGAACGACCCTCTGGCCATGAATTTCAAGCAATTGAATAAAAAAATAAATAAGATTAATTTAACTATTTTAATGATGCAAAAATACTTTATAAATTCTAAAAACTAATTTTTTTTAAATATGCTTATTTGTACTTTTGCAAAAGGAACAATTTCAAAACTAAAATGTTAACTTTCTAGTATTACATATTTTTGAAATAAATATGAATATTTTTTATTAAATGCAGCCTAAAAAGTGTTTTAAAATTTTCTTTCTTTAATTATGCAATTATTTATTTACAAAATACCTATTGATTCTTTGGGCTTCAAACTTTTAATTTGTCACAGTCTGTGTGTGAAATTCGTGATTATTTCCCGAGCAAACAAGAAGGGTGAATTACTACCACAAGTCATTAGGCCCGATGGAGGCCCACCTACTTTCTACAATGCTTTATGTTAATAATGCTCATGCATTTTTTCAATATCTGTTTTATTTTTGCATTAAAATTATTGCAATAGTTGATACGTACTTCGTAAATTTTTGTTTGAAACTTATACGAGTCTTTCTTAGCCAAAACAGCAATGGTTGGCAGTTGGGGTCGTCAGATCGGCCTCAAATTTTTCTCATGTTTTTATAACACTAAGATAGGAATATACTGAAATTTTTAGCCCTCTAAGTCTTAAACAGCTCGATTTATGGCCAATCAAACTTATTGGGTGGCTCTCAACCAGCGTTAGTGCTTTTTGGGAAAATACTAAAAAATTATAAATAATAGCTTCAAAACATATTCTGAAAGAGTATATATGTTGGGGAACCTTCAATAAATCCATTTTTGCTATTAGTTTTTCGGAAAACCCCGGAAAACTCCGGAAAATGGGAAAACGTGTTTTTGGAAAAACCGAAATATCTCATTTGCCGCCATTTTTTTTTGAAAATTTCTTTTTCAAAATTTTTTTAATCGAAATCCCATCGATCCGACCATAAAAAATTTTCTGTTACGGCCATTAAGGAGCGATTTTAGTTTGTGTTAGATTCTTTTTAAACTTTTAATACTTATATACGTAATAAACCATAAGAGGTTACATAAATTGACTTTTTTCTTTCAGAATCGAATAGCCAAGGAAAAGTAGTTGAAAATAAAAAAAAAATTTGCTTTTTTTTATACAAATTAACCGAGTTATGGTCAAGTAAAGATACTGCCACAAATTACCATGTTTATACTGATTCCAATTTTATGTTCCATAACAAGATTATAACTTGAAAACTGCATAAGTCGCTTATATTTTATCGTAAAAAGATAAGTATTGGTTTATTATCGAATATTTTTTCCTTGGCTATTCTTTTATGCAAGAAAAAAATTAGTTCAATCGATAAAAAGTTTTTGTTTAGTCTAAAACTAATGTAACATGTTAAAAACTGTTTTTGATTATTATAAATATTTAACAAAAAAAATAAATTTCTGTCAATAAAATTAATTTTTTTCTTAGATAAACAAATAGCCAAGGAAAAAATATTTGATAATAATCCAAAACTTTTCTTTTTACGATAAATTTTAAGCGAGTTATGCATTTTTCAAGTTATAATATGTCGTTATGAACCCTAAAATTGGAATTAGTATAAACTTGGTAATTTGTGACATTACCTTTACTTGAGCATAACTCGGTTAGTTTTCATTGAAAAAAGCAATTTTTTTTTTATTCTCAACTACTTTTTCCCTGGCTATTCGATTCTGAAAGAAAAAAAGTCAATTTATGTAACCTCTTATGGTTTGTTACATATATAAGTATTAAAAATGTAATAACAATCTAACACAGACTAAAATCGCTCCTTAATGGCCGAAATAGAAAATTTCTTTTGGTCAGAGCGATGGGATTTCAGTTGAAAAAAATTTTTTAAAAAATGGCGGCAAATGAGATATTTCGGTTTTTTCAAAAGCACGTTTTCCTATTTTCCTGAGTTTTCCGGGGTTTTTCCGAAAAACTAATGGCAGAAATGGATTTACTGAAGGTTTCCAAACATATATACTCTTTCAGAATATGTTTTCAAACTATTTTCAAGCTATTATTTATCATTTTTTAGTATTTTCCCAAAAAACACTAACGCTGGTTGAGAGCCACCCAATGAGTTTGATTTGCCATAACTCGGGCTGTTTGAGACCTAGAGGGCTAAAAATTTCAGAATTTTCCTATCTTAGTGTTATAAAAACATGGGGAAATTTTGAGGCCGATCTGAAGACTCCACCTGCCAACCATTGCTGTTTTGGCTAAGAAAGACTCATACAGAAATATTTAAATCTGCTCTATGGGTAAATTTTGTAATCCGTTATTTAAAATTTATATATTATTTACCTGCATTATTTTCACTGTCGATGTCTCTTATTTCCGTTTCTTGTACCGGTGATAATAAAACTGTGTCGCTCATTCTATCTGGCCCTTTTAAAAATAATATTCCATCAATATCATAAAAGAACAATTTCATTGATTTTTTAATATTAAATACAAATAATATTTTACCATCATTTTCATTTGGAACTTCTTCAACAATTCCATGGGCTGACTGAGAAATTGATATTTCCATTTCTACATCATTTATATTACCTGCAAATTTTTAAATTTTAAGAATAATATTTTATCAATATCATAAAAAGAACAATTTTATTGATTTTTTACTATTAAATATAAAAAATATTTTACCTCCATTTTCATTTAGATCTTCTTCAACTAATCCACGGACAGACTGAGAAATTGATATATCCGATTCTGTATGATTCATATTATCTGCAAATTTTTAAATTTTAAGAATAATATTTTATCAATATCATAAAAAGAACAATTTTATTGATTTTTTACTATTAAATATAAAAAATATTTTACCTCCATTTTCATTTAGATCTTCTTCAACTAATCCACGGACAGACTGAGAAATTGATATATCCGATTCTGTATGATTCATATTATCTGCAAATTTTTAAATTTCTTTTTAATTTAAGTTTGTTTTTAAAGAAACATCTTAAGGTGTTTAATGTTTATAGTGTACTAATCTTCTTTCATATTTATTAATTTCAATAACTTGTTAATTCTGTTATCATTAATTTTTTATACAGCCAAAAGATGACCTTAATTCTTTAAGAGCAATGTAAAATCGCTAATTTATATTCTTAATTTCACAAAAATTACGTTATCAAAGTTTTCATCAAATTTTTTTCCAGGTTTTAAGACTTTATCTTTAATATTTTGAAACTTTCATTCGTTTCTATTATCAAAAATTATACCCTTTAAGGCGGGCGGGTCCTTTACAGACAAGAAGAAAAAGGGATTTTCGTTTGATTTTTTCGAGTAGAAATAATTAACTTAAACACATGAAAGTTGTTGCAAATGAAAGATAATTTATTAAAGAATAAAATTTTATGAATTTTTTTTTTTTAATTATAGATGGCGCTGATGATTTCTATTACCGCGTAAGACCTTTTTTTGCTTGCGTGCAGTCTAGCGGCTGCCAGGATCATCTTAAACACACGAAACTGAAAATTTTTATTTCTTTAGTCGTATATTTTCCATATGAATGAAGCACAATTTTTTTTTTCTTCAAAATTTAAAAATTTACTCAACTCCAAAAAAAAAAAATATTGATTTTTCCGTTTTTTTTTCTTTTCTTTTGTTAATAAAAAAATTTTGGAAACCAATATTCAAAATCGCTTTCATTCATATTCTTAGAAATATTATCAGTAATATTTATATAAATTTTCGTGATGATTAGTTGAGTAGATTTTGAGCTACACTGCACGCAAGTTGAACAGACGTTTTTTTTCGGAAATAGCAAATTTCGACGCCATATTTAATTTATAAAAAAAAAAAATTATAAAAAATTGTATTTTTAAATAAATTTCCTTTCATTTGCAAAAATTTTCAAGTGTTTAAGTTAATTTTTTCTGCCCGAAAAATATAAACAAAAACCCCTGTTTTACTCGTGTATGTAAAGGACCCGCCCGCCTTAAACAACTTAAAATAAATAATAAGAGAAACTTTTTATATGATTTTAAAATCGCATCTGATTATTTATAGAGTTATCATTGGAAGCCAAAAGTAATTTTTTACGACAATTTTATGCATACACGAATCTGCATGTTGATACATTTTTAAATGAATAATGTAAGATGGCATTAATTACCTTCATCTAACAGAAAATTTTCTTGGGAATTTATCTCAAATGATCTCTGAAAGTTATAAGCTCCTTCATTTGCATTATCTTGACTTTCTGAAATATTTAAAATTAAATTTTTGGTTTTCAAGATTAATTTTTTCAAATCTTCATTATTAAAATTAGGCATTAGTTATTTAAATCATAAAACCCCAATTGAGCTTAAACTTTAAAATTATCAAATTAAAAAAAAATATATTTTACATTTAAGAAAGACTTTAAAACTGTTTAATTGCAGACAAAAAATGTCAAAACATTATATATGTATTTATTAACATTATACATATATTTATTTACCTTCGGAAATAATTGAATTTTGACGAGATGCATTAAGTAAAAATTCTAAAGAAAAGTTGTACCTTGCACTACCTGTAAACATATTAATTTATAATTACTTAGTTTACAGTTTATAGCTTCCTGCAAATTTTTTGTTATCATGTGTATTCTCCAGAATTCAAAAAAAAATTTCCTCCACGTCTATTACTCCTCCATTTTCTTATTTACTAAGAAAATTGTCAAAACAGAACATTTCTTATACCGAAAAAGTTATGAAATGATTGAAAAATATTATTTAATATCATATTATTTTGGTGAATATATTGACCTAGAGAGTTAATTAAATAAATTTAAAAAAATTTTTTTATAATAAAAAAATAAATTATTAGCTTTTTTTTGTTATTTTGTTTTTTTTTTTTTTTTATTTAGGAATACTTTAAACCTATGTTTAACCCTTGGGGTCTTGCATAAATGACGTCCACTATTTTTTTAAGGTTTTTGAGACCTTCCTACCCCTTGTCTGATTTGTCACACAAAAGTTGAACCCCCCCCCCTTCGGACGTCACAAATTTATTTTACCACCCCCCTAGAAAAAAAAAAGAAATGAATTTTTTTATACAAGTTTTGTAAGTTAAAAAAAAATTTTATGATTTAAATAGTAATACCCATATGTATATATTATAAAGTATAATAAAATTTTAAAACTATATTTGTTAATTCTATGTAGTAATAAAAATATAATTATAAATTAAAAATATTTGACCCCAAGAAAAAATAGTGTACATAATCGAATTTCAAAGAAAAAAAGAGGCTTTATAAAAAGAAAGAATTTTTATTTCGTAATTGTTTATTTTGAATTTAAAAATACTTGATATAAAAAAAAAGGTTTTTTTTATGATGTATTATATTTCCACAAGCATATTAAAATATTTAATTTCGGAATCATTTTTTCAATTGATCTCTTTTCATAAAAAAATTCATGGACGTCTGATTCTTATCATTTATCGTACCTTCTCCTTTGTCCGAATCGTCACGTTTTAAGGTGAACCTACCTACCCCCCAAACCCTGGACGTCATTTATAGAAGACCCCCTTGTGAAAGTTCGGTAAATTATATAAATGCTAAAATACGAAAAATATTTTAAAAACAAGGTTACAAAATAATGAAGCAAATAAAATTATATCGTGTTTTTTTTTCAACTTTTTCTTATTTTTTGGTAGTTTTCAAATTTTCAACGTCAATAATTTGCTCTGATATTCTACTTTTGATACAGAATCAAATAAACCCAATAATTTGTTAATTAATTTTAAAATATGGCATTTATTGCATCATTTGTTCGAAAATATTGCAAAATTTGAATTCTGGAAAAGCACTTAATAACAAAGATATAGCAAAACAAAATTTGCGAAATCTTAAGAATCAGCAAAAAATATTGCATATATTTTACCTTCACTGTCATTAATTCGTATAGTCTCATTTGCTTCTGGCTCATGTACTATATCATTTGTTTCATTCATAACTATACCAGTTGCAAATGGTCCTGTGTATACAAATATATATATTTTTTTAAAATTGTTTATAAAATCATCGTATTTTAGTTAATATAATATATTTTAATCAACTTATAACCAGTACACAAATAACTTGCATGGGACAATAGTGATTTTTTATATAATATAAATATCCTTATACTTCCTATAGTACCTTCAAAAACCCAAACTGTTACAATCAAAAAGTCCTTAAATTAAAATTATTCTAAATCCCCTTTGGTCTATTCCCCTTTTTAATTGTCACCGTTAAACCTCCCTTAATTTTTAGATCTTCTGGGGTACCGTACACTGTGAATGAATGAATAGTAGGAATTACCCTTAATGTTTGTAAAAATATTTGAAGAGACATCTACAAGAATTTTCACTAATTTATTCTTTTTTTTGAAGCAACTTTTACTCTGATTAATATAGTTACTTTTAAACTAGAACTCGTAAATATTACAATTCAAGTTAGGTACACGCATATAAAAAATTAGTAAATAAAACCAAAATAACGATTTTGTTTACTAAGTTCAGTGTGGTAAAAAGTCACTATAAATTTTTAGTAAAAATTACTAATAAAATTTGTTTATAAAACTAAAACCTCAAATTTTTTAGTAAAATTTTCTAATTTTTTGGTTATATTTACCAACATTTATTAATTTGTGTTTACTAAATTCATTGAGGTTAATTTTACTATTCTTTTTTTTGCGTGTATGGTAATTTTTAATATTTTTAGTATCATTAAAAGTTATTTCTACTCTACATTTATTTACAGTGTACGTTCTATGTTTAAAAAAAAATAATTTGTTCAATTGTAAAAGTTGCATTTGCATAAGGGTACGTCCATAAACTGTTAGATAGACTGTGACATTAGGTCTCACTTCGAAATAATATTTACGTATATAAAATATAGCTTCGTAAAACCTGTTGTATTCAGTTTCGAATACTGGAATCACCGAATGTATATACTATTTATGGAAAGTGGCCACGAAAGTACGATTTCCTGTCATTTCTCGCCATTGACGCAGAACAATCGTATACGACCCTTGGCCATAAAAAAAACTCCCAAATCGCAGTTTACTACATTCGACTACGCCTTGGAAGGTAATTTACGTGTAGACCTGTGCAAGGTAACGAGGCAACCTCGTTCTTGGTGTACGAGGCGAGGCGAGAACGAGGCGATAACGAGGCGAGATCAAAATTTGAAATTCTCGCTTAGACGAGGCGAGACCGAGAATAAAATTTCCGAAATCTCGCAACGCCTCGCCTCGTCTCGTTAAACCTCGTAATTTTTTTTTAAACAAATTTTTACCAAAATTAGATTTCCATACCCCGTGGAACAGCACCTTAGAAATTTTAGAATTCTTAGAGAGTTAAAATTAAGATATTAATAAATAAATATTTTTATTTCTTTATATCTTAATAATTTATATGACAAAAATAATGTAACGCGTTAATTCCGGCTTCATAATATTTAATAGCAGGCAATAATAACATAAGAAAAGCATTTACAACTTTTAATTATTAATTAAGATATAATTAAATTGTTTTATTATTTACAATTTATAAAGCCTAAATTAATAAATATAGAAAGATGGATACATTTTTTAGTATTTCTGTTTTTAAGCTACGTGACCATTTATGAACACCAATTTCTTTTACTACCAACTTAATTTGAAAATTTTTTTTGGATTATGAAAATAAGGTTAATTAAGATGTGGTCTTAAATTATTATAAATGTTATAAAAATATTTAATTATCACTTCATTATAAATTTGCTTTAAATATGTATAACATATTTTTAACATGCATAACAATAAATTTTATAATTTTTTGAAGTCTTGATTAAAAATTTTTGATTTTATATTATTCAAAATTGTACCTCGCTTAGAAACGAGGAATTCTCGGCCGAGAACGAGGCGAGGCGAGGCGAGATTAAACCTTTCTCGTTCTCGGTAAAATTGGCGATTCTCGTCTCGCCTCGCTCTCCTCACAGGTCTATTTACGTGCGATTTGAGCCAGTCTGTAGTTTCAGTCCATAGGTTATGTAATATAATATTTCTATAAATAATCTAATGTGTCAATAAAATATGCATACTATTTCAAAAGAGGCCTATTTCCAGATCTTATTTCTATTAACGTGTTAATCAATAAACCTAATGTTTATTTCTGGTTGAAATTTATAAATTTTCATACCTTGCCAAAGTTACAACTTTTATCAATGTTTTTGCAATAACTTCTACTGATTCAGAACTAGCCCTTCATAAACCCTTTAAATACACGATAAATCAATGCTTTTGAATTATAGCTATGTATTAAAAATAGCACTTATGCTCAATATTGCATAAAGTAAAAAAAAAATCGAGATTTGAAAATTACATTAAATTGTACAAAGGTATGTAATATAATATTTTTTTGTAATGCTATCTTCCTATGTATAGCATATCGACGAGTTTATGTGAATGGTATAGAGGTATTTTATTGAAGTGAGAAAAAATCTATATAAAATCTATATTGATACGCATGTATTTTTATATGCGATAAAAGAATCAAATAAATTTATTTTAAAAATAAAATTATCAAATAAATTTTTAAATAGAATGATTAATTTTAAAATCGGGTTACAACTAAATTTATTTTAAAAATAAAGGATGACTTATTTTAAAAATGAGTCACAACGCAGTTTCTTTTAATCAAATAAATAAAAGTATCAAATAAATTTCTAGATATTTGTCGTAAATGCGATACATATGAAGATGTTATTACAAAAAATATCGATTGTAACGCGATATTATAGAACGCTGAAAGAGGCATGGTTGAGATGGAAAATAAAAAAACGAAAGACAGAGCGCTGACGCGCTGTCTTTCGTTTTTTTATCTTCCATCTCAACTATGTCTATATCAGCGTTCTATAGTAACTAGTTACAATATATACTATATTCTACAAAAATTTTACAATTTTTGCGCATCGACATTTAGCATGGCAAAGTTTCGCAAATTTTATAAGGAGGCGTACTTGATTAAACTTAAAAACGAGGAGAAGGAAACTAAAAATTTTAACGACCTAGTTTTAATGGAGAAAAATAAGAAATTAGGAAGGCGGAAGTTGGGAGTAAATGGGATTCGAAGCCTATAATTGTACTAACAAAATCTACTCATTAAATAATTGTTATAAATTATTAATTGGCTTATTATACCTTCGGTGTTTCTAAAATTAAGTATTCTACTCCTAGCTGACCGTAATTCTTCCGGATCATTCTCATTTTCTGAATCATCTATAAATAATAAAATTATTTTTTTTTTAAACAACTATAATTTTAAAAATATTTTTGATTAATTGTATTTTACCATTTACGGAAATAAAACTAGATCTTCTAGCAGTGGCTTCGGTTACACCTGTTTAAAAATTTTTAAATTATTTGTTTAAATTTGTTCTAATTATTTACGTTAATATTCCTAAAACATTTTTTAGTAAAAAGGGGGTACTCGCCCTTTTTAAATTATTTTAACCATTTACTTTCATGATTTTGAAGGATATAATGTTTTTATTTCTAATAGGTAAAGCCGTAATTCATTAAAAATTAAACCAACTAGATATGAGAAATTGTTTAAACCAATATAATTATTCTACATTTATCTTAAATTTATTTTCAAAAGTGGACTAATAAAAAACCATTTAATAATGTAATAAAATTAGAAACTTATGGAAGATGATGTTAATAGTAGTAATAATAATAATAATATTTGAATTTTATACCTATTTTATAGTTATTTGTTTTAGCATTATTAAAATAATGAAAATTTAAATACCTTCGGTTGCTTCTTCACTATCCTCGATTACTCTTCGTCTGCTATAGGTACGAATACCAGGTCTAATCGTTTCAGCATTTTCTGAATCTAAATCTACAAAAAAAATTAATTCAAATTTGTTAAATTTTAAATATTTTATTTTCTTAAGAATATAAATATTTTTGCAAATTCAATACCTTCAACTTCTACCACGCTTTGTTCAATTGTTTCTCTATTCCTGGTTCTAGGTAAACTTATTTCAGTACTTTCTGCATCTGAATCTGCTAAATAAATTTTATGAAAATTAATTAAATTTTAGATCGTTTGTTTTATTACTATTATAAATATTATTCACAAATTTATTACTTTGAACTTCTTCCTCGCTTCCCTCATCTGCTCTTCTACGAAATCTACTTATTACGCTACTTTCTGAATCTGAACCTGGTAAATAAATTTTATGAAAATTAATTAAATTTCTGAACTTTTGTTTTATTATAATTATAAATATTCTTCACAAATTTATTACTTTCAACTTCTTCCTCGCTTGACTCAACTGCTCCTGTATTACTGGTACTAGCACTAGATCTGTTATGTCCGGTATTTTCTGAATCTGAATCTGTTAAATCAGTTATAATTTAATTTGTTTACTTTTATTTTCTTGAAAATACAACATTTTTTGCATAAGTATTTAACATATATATTAGAGTGGACCTATTTTTGGACTTTGTGGAAAAACTTTGCTCCCCGGGGTTTTTCGTGAAGTTTTAGTCATAAAAAGTTCCCAGTTCCAAGGATTTTGCTTTAGCCCTGTAAAAACACGTGCCTGTAACCACATCAATTTTCCCATTTAAATAACATGGGAATTTTGTGTTTTTAGCTATACAAATTTTCACAAAAGCCAAAAAGCGTTTTAAAATGCTAATTTTTATTGGAAAACATACTTTTATATGTTGTAAAGACATACAAACTGCCCTGCATTCATTCCAAAGAGAATTTTAGGGCTAGAAACGCAAATTTACATTTTTGCTCAATCTTATAAAACAGGGTTTTTCGGTAATTTTCGATAAAATGCTACAACCTCAAAAATTAACCAAAGCACTTCTGATTGGTTCACTTTTTTTGGTATAAGTGTCACCTTTCAAACGACGTAAGCCGTATATTTTAATCACTGTTTCTCTTAGCGCTATAGTCAATTAACCTACTGGTAATTTTTGACCCGAAATGACCAATTTTTAAATTTATTTAAATTGCTGCCAAAATTGTAAATTTTGACGAAATTGAGTTTTAAAGGCCTTAATAATTTCTTACAAGCTTCAAGTTTCCAAAATTTTTTACTCGTCTCCTTTCTTTAATTAGTTTTTAAGATATTACTTTTCAAAGATAATGATAAAAATTGACTTGTTTTGAAAACCCTGAAATTGGGACTCTTTGGAATGAATGCAGGGCGGTTTGTATGTCTTTAAAACATATGTAAGTATGTTTTCCAGTAAAAATTAGCATTTTAAAATGCTTTTTGGCTTTTGTGAAAATTTATATAACTAAAAACTCAAAATTCCCATGTTATTTAAATGGGAAAATTGATGTGGTTACAGGCACGTGTTTTTGCAGGGCTAAAGCAAAATCCTTGGAACTGGGAACTTTTTATGACTAAAACTTCACAAAAAAAACCCGGGGAGCAAAGTTTTTTCACAAAGTCCAAAAATAGGTCCACTCTAATATATATGTATAAGCCTAACTAAAACATTGTCTTATATTTAAGATACTTCCAATAACCGTTTTTGAGATTTAGCATTTTTTTAATTGTAAATTAAAGAAAAAGATGCTTTGCAAAAAATAGGCTGTTAGAAAAAAATTCTGATAATAGTATTTATAAATGGTCACTTGTTGAATATACAGAATCATGCCAATTTTTTTGCACCATTGGTTCGACGAAACCAGAGATCCAAGATTATAATAGGTAGGCTTATTTTAAAACTGAAAATTTGTGCCATTGGGTGATTATAAATTGTTTCTAAAATCTATTATGAATAATAAATGAATATTATTAATACTATTATTTTAGTTGCGAATGATTATTTTTAGTTACAAAACAAAATTAATTAATTGCCGTCACAAATTCAAACAAATTTTTTTCAAAAAAAAAAGTATTTAAAGCTAATTATTTAAAAAATATGTATAATCACGCAATTATACGAATTGCCACAATTTTTTTAGAATCAATGGCGCAAAAAATTGCTATGTTTTCCTATGTTCAACACGCGACCTTTGGCCTCTTAATCGCTTTATTGAAAATTTATGGGAAACTCAAGTAGCTTCTAATTAATTTTTTATTCACATTCTCCGTTCTTATTGGCCAGATTAAAATAATTTATTGTCAATAATAGATATTTGTATTTTTAAAAAAACATACTATAAAAAATTAATATTATGATATTAATCTTTGATTATTCAGTAAATAGCTTTTGCAAGCAATATTTTATTTTAACTAAATAAACTTTTTTTATGAAATTATTAAAAATGTCATTATTTTAAAAATTAATAGTAGATTATTAAAATTTTTAAAAAAGTTGATAAATATGCGGTTATTTAAAAATTAACTGAGGTGTTTTTTCTAGACAGTTTTTATATTTTAAAAAATTTAATATACATCAATTTTCCCAAAAGATTTACAATTCTAAGTTTAATTGTTATGGTTAATAATATGATATTTAATTTACCGATATCACTTGACAATTCCTCCAAAGTTTGACACAGTTCTACTTGGAAATCGTTTGGAATACGTTCATTACGATCATTCACTGTCTGCACCAAGTGAATGGAACTCGATCGAAAATTCGATGCATGATTATTAATATTACCATTGTTGATATTAGGCGATATTTGAAGCAACTGCTCGAGCTCTGCTTGATGATTAATCACATTTTCATTAGAAATAGAGTTAATTTCAGGAGCATAATCCTCATCAATAATAACATCTATTAAAAAAAAAAGCAACATTTTAATCTTGCTTATTGTTTTAACAAAAAAAAAATATTACTGATCAAATACTATAAAAAATTTTTTACTACACTGTAAAAAGTAACTTCCTTTCGAAAAATTAGTAAATTTTTAAAAAAATCTGTGAATATTCGAAAAAAACCGTAAATTTACTAAATTTAGTATACTATCGAAAAATTCAAGAATTGTCAATTTTTTTTTGTGAATTTACGAAAATAGTTATAGATTTACAATTATTTTTCATAAATTTACAAGAATTTTTTGTTAATTTTTGAAATAAATGTGTAAATTATTTTCTTGCTAATTAAAAAAAAAAAATGTTAATTTTTGATTTTTCTCGAATATTTACAAATTTTTTCGAAAATGTTCTAATTTTTTTTTTAATATAAGGAAGTTACTTTTTACAGTGTACGTAACATTATTAATTTCATTCAACATCTACTTTTTTTTTATTTTTAATTTTACTTATAATATGAGAGATTCCACGTCAAGTTGGCCCACGTTGAACGGAAGGGTCACAGAAATAGGTACAAAATTTTTTACGAAAATACAACTAATGATAAGTGTCCATGCCAATTCTTAGCTCAAAAGGTTCAATCCTCGATTTTTGGCAGGCATTGTTACTTAAATTAAAAATATTTTTGCTTTTTCGAGCATCTTATACAAGTGATTATTATGGGACAAGGTTTTCGTTTCTATAGTAATATGATAGAAAGAAAAAGAGAGAGATAGAGAGAGAGAGGTCAGCTGCTTTAAAAATATTTAAAAACTCACTCCGGGTTTGACGATTCCACACTTGACCAATGACCGCTCTCATAAATTGCTTTACTGTATAGCTGTGAATTTATAAAAAAATTTTATTAGTTTTAAATTACATATTTTATTACATAAGGTTTTTTATTATACAGATTTTAGAAAATATACAAAATAAAATCAATTATCACAAAATTTTTAAATAAAATAAGCATTGGTTTGTTCTTTTTTTATTTTACCTTAGTCAAAATAGGGAGGGGGAGTTGTATTGTTTATGGCCACCGCCAGATTAGGCCTACTATAAGTTTTTTAGGTCACTGAACACGAAAATTGGGGTCTTTTCTATGAGAAGTTGGGGCTTGACCCTTAAATTGGCCAAAACTTACCCTAAAGAGGGCATATTTGCTACATTTACTCATTTGAGTAAATGTAGCAAATGTAGCTCCTTTAAGCCTTTGAAATTTTGTATACGGGGGTTTTTCGGGTAACTAAAAACGAATATTGAGATATTGTTTATGCAAAATTTGACCTTTGCCCTTAAATTGGCCCAAACTAGCCCTTGAAAAGATTTAAAATTTTTATTAGATTATTAATAATGTAAATAAATAATTCACTAATTTTTATCTAAAAAGATTTTTTATTCTTGTTAAAACATTAAAGGATTTTCGAAAATTTAACAAAAAATCACAAGGGGGGGAGGCTAGAGTGAATGTAGCACAAATGACCTTTTTAGGGCTAGTTTGGGTAAATTTAAGAACGAAGGTCTAATTTTGCATAAAAAATACCACCATATTCATGATCAGCGACCCAAAAAAACCCCGTATACCAAATTTTAGAGGGCTAGAGTGAATGTAGCGAAAATGCTATTTTTAGGGCAAGTTTTGGCCAAATTAAGGGTCAAGCTCCAATTTTTCATAGAAAAGATCCTGATTTTCGTGATCAGCGACTCAAAAAATCTATGCTAGACCAAATCTGGTGGTGGCCAGAAACTATATACAACGAAACCCGTATTTTGACTGGAGAATAAATGCACAGACATTTTAATTTTTTATATATTAAAAATGTTTAGCCAATTGAAAATAAATTCTTACAAGCCATGACGTAGTTTGTTTTCAATCTCCTTAAGTTGATTTTTTGATTCAATCAAATACGGCCGTCTTACAGCGCCGCCAGTTAGACCGTTTAACGCTCTTTCATGCTCGACGTCGTAAGATGTGAATAATTTTTTTGTATTTTCTAAAAATAAAGAAAAGAAACTTTAAACATATGAAAAGAAATATTCAAGTACTACTTTTAATTAGCACAAGACACTGAAAAAAATTCACTTGCTACAAGCGTAATTTTTTCTTCATTTATTTATTCCTGTAAGAAATTTATTATCAAAACAAAAAACTTCTGATGACTCAAAGATTTGTTTTACCTAACATTATCCACAATTCTGTGTGTTTTCCTAAAACTCTAAGTGCTTCTCTATTAAATTGTTCACATACGTTATTTGTAGCTATTGGTCTTTCATAAACAGAAACAATTTTTCTCAAAGGAAACCAAGTTTTTTCCAAATATTTATAAAATATTTTTAATTGCGTTATATCTGAAGTTTCTTCAAATATAAGGTTTTTTATAACTTCTAATCCTACATGCATCTTCGCATGAGGCAAATATGCTAATGTTAAAGCATTATTAAAAATATCCAGGTGGGCTTCCTTATCAAGTCCAATTTCCTCCCACTTTAGAATAACGGCCTAAAAATTAGATAATAATGTACCTTTGCATATGAATTTTAAATTTCATAATATATGCCACAAATTGCAGATAGATTTAGAGATAAAGGATTTTTGAAATTTTGTACCAAAATAAATTCAATACAGAAGAAAGTTTAGCATGAAATTCATATTTTATCAAATGTAGTTAAAATTAAAGTTATTTTAGTTGAATTTAGCTGGATAGTCTTGTTCTTTAATATTTTATTCACATTACATTAAAGCTAAAATAGAGCTTCGTAGTTTGTATGCAATGAAATAATTTTAAAAAATTTGCAATTTCACGAAAAATATAACGGTAGTTCTTAGCTATTTTTATTGTTTTACAAAGGTAGTTAGTAGCTTTTCCCGCCCGATCCAAATCTGCCTACTTTTTTTCGGAAAAACCTCAGAAAAAGACTCAAAAATCAGAAGATACACGACTATTTTCAATTGCCAATTTCTCAAGAAGCATCGCTTTTTCTAATTTTTTTTAATAAATGTGTATTCCCATATAATTTATGGTGATAATAATCTCCTTTATTATCATATTTGCATTTTAAATGCTTAAAAACCACTTAATAAAGCTCAAAAAAATAATTTTAAAAATTTATCTTTTTCTGAACTTTCCAATTTTCTCGCTTTTCTTCACGGAGAAAAATAACTGTACATAACCAAAATTGCTGGTTATGTTTACATCATAAAGTTTTGTTATTTTCTTTTCAAAAAATTTTGTAAATATGTTTATAATTAGAATTACAATACTTTAACTTCATATTTGTAAAATTTACAAATTTTTTTTGTTCTTCAAACTAACCCCGTTTTACTAAAATTAACCTTGCAAAGTTTACAAAATATTTTTCTCCGTGCTGACAGACAATACAGATTCCGATTTGATTTTCGAATTCCTAGGAAAATTTTAGAGGCCTCTGTGGCGCTGTACAAAAAAGAAAAACAACGTAACCTGCTATACTCAAACATAATTAAGGAGGTTTATCCGTTAAAAAAAATAATGACAGAATGTAATAAAACGTGAAAAGTATTAAAATTTAAACATTTTTGAGTTACAATCGACTCAATTTTCCCTATGTCGCGGACTTTTAATTAATTTTTTATGAATAGAATAAAAGTGGTATTTTAACATTGCGCTTATGGGGAAATTGGTTTCGGCTTTATAAAAAGTAGGGTGCTATATTTAACATTTCTTCATGCTTTTATATAATGAAGCAAAAGATAGTAGCTGAGAACTTTAAAATCGATCCCAGTTTTCAAAAATTCGTAGAGACGGCTAGAAACGATTTTACGAGGTGAAATTTTAGGAGTGAGGACATTTTATATGTATAATCACCTGTGCAAAGTTACAGTCCAATCGGAAGACCCCATCTGGAGTTCAACGTACGTTTCACATGGAATCAGCCTAATATTAAAAACATTATCATTTATTTTTATTTTTTAATTTATCGCTCTTTTTTAATTGACCAATCATATTTCGACTATCAACGACAATGTCATGGCACTTGCTTTTTTATAAAAATAGATGTATATGTTTCATTTTAGCAGGTTACTTTGGTTTTCTTTTTTTTAAAGCATCACAGTCAAGGCATCTAAAATTTTACCCAGAATGGTTTCCAAGGTAAAATTTCTTGAGAAATCCGAAAATCAAGACAGAATTTTTATTTCCTGTCAAAAAAAAAACGAGAAAATCGAAAAATTCAGAAAATAAGAAATTTTTGAAATCAGTTTTTTTAGTTTAAAGTTTGCTTTTAAGCACTTAAAAACAAAATCTGACAAAAAAGGAGTTGACGCTTTTTTGAGGAATTCACAATAGAAAACAATGATATTTTTTTCCTGAGATTTTTCAGAAAAAAATATGGACAGATTCATATTGGGCAGAAAATTTTACAACCTACCTTAGAAAATAAAACATTTTTTAACCTTATTTAGGGCGTTCAAAGAAGAAAAAAGAAATGAGTGGATAAGAATGCGAAAAAAATCAACATTGGAAAAAACAGCTGCCAAATCGCAACCAGGCCACCTAAGAAATGGGCAGTAACCATACTTTTTACTCACCAAACACATTTCAATCGGTATTTTTTAATTTCAAGACATCGACCTCAGACTTTAGTAAAAATAGCTAAAAACTACCGATAAATATTCTTAGAAAATATAGGTTATTACCTGCTTGTGATGAAATAAACAACCTTTAATTTGTACATCTGGTTCAGGAAACATTTGCTTTATTGCTTTCATTTGGGCCTTTTCAAAATCAACATTAAATTTTTTAATTTGATACCGCAAATTAGGAAACAGACGCAGTAAAAATTCAAATATACTGATATACGTTTCAGCAGTTCTTCTGTCACTAAGAACGGCAATTGCAGGAAATGCCTAAACAAATAATATAAAATTTATATTTATGAAGTTTTAAATGCATTTTTTGAATTAAATAAATGATTTTTTTTTAAGTTTTACCGTATCCATATCTCTAAAATGCATTATGTATAATTGGGAAAAATTCGGATTCCTTGGCAATACCTTCAAAATAGACAATAAGTAATTAGTCTGGTAAATTATTTTGCATGTTTTCGTGCATAGCTCATTCAATAATAAAAAAATATAAAAATTTAAAGTCCAAAAGAATAGGTATTCGTAAATAAAAAATATTTAAAAACCATTAAATTCAATTTATAAACTTATTAAATTTATATATTCTATTTTGATTAATTTCATTAACCAAAAATTTAGTATAAAAATTTCATTTTTTAAACTAGAAAATTGCTATTTCCAATAATAATTATATATTAAACAAGTGATATATAAAGTTATAATAAGCCAATTGCGAAGATTTACAGGCCCCGAGTTGCGTGGCATAGAGGGACAGTAATCGCATTTGGTAAAATGTACATTTATATTACAAGTTTCATACACAATTTTATTTCAAAATTGCGTTAAATTTATTCCTCCAGTGCGAAAAAAGTAATTTTTACGCACGCTGTCAAATAAAAATATAGTTTTAATATAATTTTTAACATTTTATTATTGATTGAGACTATATGTAATGTAAAGGTCTCTATAGCCCCTAAATCATATGTATATTTGAAATAAAGAAATATTGTTTGATTAAAATAAATAAAAATGAAAAAAAAAATAATAATTCATAAGGTTAAAATAAATAGCTGTTGTTTAAACTAGGGATAAAATATTGGTTTTGACTTTGCATGCAGTTATATGCAAGAGCGAGCGTAGCGAACAAGTGCAGACAGCATGCAAAAGTCAAACCCCATATTTTGTCCCGTGTGATTTAAAACATAGATTTATATACAATGGACAAAAAACCTGTCTCCCTAAGGCATAAAATAGGCTATTTTTGCCCCAGATATATAAAATCTTTAAATTATTAAAATTTGACATAAATATAAAATAATAAAAATTTACTTGAAAAATGTATAAAAATAATTTGGAAAAAATTTCTATTTTATATTCAATATAATAAAGAAGAAATTTTTTGTAGAAAATTGTTTTTTTTTCTACAGAAAATCAAAATCGTGCCTTAATAATAAAGATACACTTAAACAAAATGCGTTAATTTTTTGTTTTATGTCTTTATGTATTGAATATAGTTTAAAAAGTAAGTAACAATTTTTAAATTTTTCAAAAGTTATACGTACCGCAAAGGTTCCGTCATCAAAAAATTCATCTACCTCGTTGTTCTTTTTCTTTAAGTGCTTCATCATATGTTTTGTAATAAAAAAAAGACTCACAGAACCATCTGCAGCTATTGCATAGCCTCGATAAAAATTTTTTAGAGGCCCATAATCTTCTAAAGAAATTCCCAAATCAGTTAAATTTCTAGGCATTGGCCTTACATAATTTTTACGGGCCTTCATCATTTTCCTTCTGTAATCCGTAAACTTAACTTTGCCTGCTATTTCCTTGAATCTGCATGACCGCAAACGAAAATTTTAAAGTTTAATGAAATACACTGTAAAAAGTAACTTTTTTATATTAATAAAAAAATTAGAACATTTTCAAAAAATTAGTAAATTTTCAAAAAAATTTGTAAATATTCGAAAAAAATTGAAAATTTACTAAACTTAGTATATTAGCAAAGAATTCGAGTATTCTCGAATATCAGTTGTGAATTTACAACTTTTTTCGTAAAATCACAAAAAAAATCGAGAATTCTCAAATTTTTCGATAATATACTAAATTTAGTCAATTTACGATTTTTATTGAATATTTACAAAATTTTTTGAAAATTCACTAATTTTTCGAAAAAATTCTATTTTTTTTATAAATCTAAGAAAGTTACTTTTTACAGTGTACGTGTCAAGAAAAAGTCATATGTTTTGTAAACCTAATCACAGCAAATTTGTCTAAATCAATTTATTATATTGAAAACTTTGTTGACACACAGGTAAAAATTTTATATACAAATTTGTCGTATCTTTTAAAACACAAAAAGTCTGAGAATGGTTTTCAAAGTTTGCAGGAGGATGAAATTAAATCAGGTCTGACATGAGTTTTCTTCCAGAATTAACAGGACTCCCATAAACTTGCTTTTATCAATTTAACAGTTACATTTGGTATTATATATTATTTAGTCAAAATGTCAAATTCTTGTTTGCCCCGAACCAATAGGAAACAAGTTAAACCAGGTTTTGTTAAACAATTATATTCTCAACAAAATTAATTATTTCAAAGAAATTAATGTCGATAATTGATCCACCTTACTGGCTTCTTAATACTTACAAGGGGAGACCAGAACCTTTGGGTCACCAAATTATACTCTATAATTATGAATGACTTTAATATGTTAAAAAAACACCCAAAATACCCTCCGTGTATTCCAACGCGCCTTCTGGGCTTAGAAACCCAGAGCTCAATGTTATAAAATAGGTTTTTTTCGAAATTTTCCATATAACGCTGTAACCTTGCAAATTAACCAAAATACTTCCGGTTGGTCTAATTGTTTTCGTATAAGTACCACCTTTTAATTCCCGTCAAAATCAAAAAGAAGCGAGTAAGAATTTTTTGCAAACTTATAACTTGTGAAAAATTTTTGAAACCTACAAGACTTATTTTTATTGAAACTTTCAATTTTGGCAGCAATTTTAAAATTGGTCATTTGGGTCCCAAAATGGGCATTTGGTTTATTGACTATAGCGATAAGAGAATAAGTGATGGAGAATTGCGGTTGACGGGAATTAAAAAATGGTACTTATACGGAAAAAATGAGACCAACCGGAAGTATTTTGGTTAATTTGCTAGGTTACAGCGTCTTATGGAAAATTTCAAAAAAACCCTATTTTATAACATTAAGCTCTAAATTTCTAAGCCCAGAAAGCGCGTTGAAATAAACGGAGAGTATCTTGGGTGTTTTTTCAACATATTAAAGTCATCCATAAATGTAGAGTATAATTTGGTGACCCAAAGGTTCCGGTCTCCCCTTATTAGTATATTATTTTTTGCATTAAAAAATAGTAATATATCCCAAATAATAAAAAATAAATTAAATTGTATTCAAAAATCTTAATGAAACTCTATTTATTACGAAAAATACTTTTAAAAAAATTTTTAATAATTAAATTTTGAAATACATATACGAATCACTTTGTATTATAAAATAAATATGCAATTGATTTAAATCAATTTAAGTATTCAATATTAAATTCAACATTACTATTTTCATAATATAATTCATTATTCATATTTCACTAATATGATTTAATCTGGATTTAATATAAGTATATGGGTGGTTTTTACAGGAACGATAAACATAGTGTCCCCCTCAAGTATATCCGAAACGAAAGCTCTTTTGCACTTTTTTTCTTTTAATAAGATGATAAATAATATTTTTTTAAAGTCAGAACCTACTGCTCATATATTGGCAAATTAACAAAAAAAATTTCTGCAGCATATGTATCCAAAATGTCGCCACCATCCGCAGTCCTTTTGCTTAACTGTAAACTTTGAGAATTAACAAACGGCTTCAAATTTGAACTTAAATTTTTCTGTAGGATGCATATGACGTATTTAGGTCCCAAAAACTCATTTTTTTCAACGAAACAAATTTTCATGTAGTCCTCTTAGCGCATTGTCGTATTTAAGTTTGTCTCTCGATTTTAGCTATTTTTAAGCTTCCCACCATTTTCATAGTGCACATTCTACATCTATGCACTTTAACGCTCTGTCTGTAGTTATTTTTTTTTTTACTTAACTACTCATATATGAACCTTAGAAAACTTAAAGTTTTAAATAACTATGAAAGCTTTAACTATGAAAATTAAAACTATTAGAATTTTAAAACGCCTTTACAAAAATAAAATGTCGCCACCGTCCATGTCATTTTCTCCAAGTGTATGTCATATTTACTTCATATATCACATTTAGTGATGGGTTAAAATGACAGACCTACAGTTTGAGAAAATTTGATGGCTTCAAAACAGAGTTATTTAAATAATACACTCAAAAGGTCTATGGTCCCACTGTCCGCAAAAATAAAAAAATAACAAAAATAAAAAAATTCCATAAGAATAACACGTAAAATTTATTTTTACATTTGTAGCAGTACCTTTGAAAATTTTATCTATTTGGACATGAAAAACATATAAATACAAAAAAATTAAGGAAAAGAGATAATAAGTGTTGTGCCGTAAATAATAAAAAAATATACAGTTCCTGTGAAAACCACCCAGTATATATATAGATATATAAGTTTAGTGATGGACGAGAACCCGAGACTTTTCTATTTCTTTATTCAATATGTATTTTTTAATGTTGACGAGTTAATTTTTATTTACAAGTTTTTTAATTTACATTGAAAACTAACTTAGTTTTAAATTAAAAATTAAAAAAAGGAAGAAATCAACAGAACTGTTATTTAAGGAGGTTTATCTGTTGATTACTACATTTTTGCAGGAATTACGATTACTGACATAAATTTTATTATTTTTAATTTACTTTGCAAGCTATTAATTGAAAAGAAAGTATAAAAAACCATTAATTATGCAAAAACATTTCCAAAAAAAGTCTCAAAGTATTATACAATTTAAAAAAACGGAACTAAAATAATGAGCTTCTTGGTTATGTTAATGTGTTTTTTATTAATTTTACGAAAATAAAGTCGATAAAGTATGTAAAACTAACTGGAAATCTAATTTTTGAACAATTATTTATCAGATTTATTAAGTTTCATCGATCTGTGTCATTAGCAGCCTACTTTTTATAAAGCCGAAACAAATTTTCCCATAAGCGCAATGTTAAAATACCACTTTTATTCTAATCATAAAAAATTAAGTCGATGACATAGGAAAAATTAAGTCGTTTTTAGCTCAAAAATGTTTAAATTTTAATGTTATTCACGCTTTATTACATTATGTCATTATTTTTTTTAACAGATAAACCCCCTTAATAATTTAATCTTTATTTTTATTAAGAAAGAACTTATATTTGCAAAATTGAAATTATCGATAAATTTAATAAAGAACTATTAATCCAAGAGAGGAAGTAAATTTTTTGGTAAAATGAAGCAGTAATTACTGGCAAGTCAGATCAACTTGAAACTTTTTGCAATTTGTCAAGAAAGGTGTTTAGTTCAGAAGTAAACAAGTTTGGTTGGTTGATCTTGGTCCCAAATGTGACAAAAATTGGCCAAACTGTTATTTTTGGACAAAAATAAATAAATATTTAATATCTCAGGCAATATTAAATGAATATTGGTGAAAATAGGTACCAGGGGTTTTTTTGGGTCACTGATTACGATTTTAATGTCAGAAATTTCTCAAAGACCCTGTAAACAGTAAAAACTACCCTTTTTTAGGGGTTGTTTTTAAATATTTTGGAATTTTTGCTACAATTACCAAATGAATGCCATTTTTTGAATTGTATTTTTTTGTATTTGGATCAATTTTTTGAAAATATTTTATCGTATATTTACTATTATGGAATTAATTACACCCCTCCCCAGGGGGGGGGGTGAAAACTACCCCTAAATTTAAAAAAATTAAAAAAACGCTATTAAATTTTTTTTTGCACCTTTTCGTTTTACAGCCGAAAAAGTAACAATATTTGCAACCCTGGGGGTAATAAGTACCCCAAAATTTAAAAAAAAAAAATGTAATTAAGTCATAATAAATTTTTTTTTTTTTAAATCTTTCAATATAAGCATAAAAAATTGCGATAAAAAGGGGATATTGTAATGATTGCAAAGAGATAAAGAGAGATACAGCGATCAAATGTTTCTATTAGACAAAGGCCGTCGCATACAAGCTATAAGAATAATATATCTGCTACCGCTAAAATCATTATTATTTTTTACCCCTTTATCGAAATTATTCTAAGTTTGGAATTAAAAATAATTTTAAGTCCCTCAATGAAAATTATTCAAAGTCCCTAAATGAAATAAATTTTCAGTTATAAATCTAAACTGAAATCATTCTAAGTCTCTAAATTGAATTAATTCGAAGTTCATTCCCCCCCCCAGTAACGTGCTTGAAAAACCCCCTGCCTATAAACATTTGTCGTATACAAATTTTCCATAAAATAAAATATTTATACAAATAAAACACAAATCTTTGATTTTCGTGCCTTTTTTATTACTTACTTCAGGTTTTACGGCTAATTTAAAACTGAAAAATGTCGGAATTTGAAAATTTACAGCAGCATTTTATTGAGTTTTCATCTAAGCATAAGACTTAGAAACAGAGGGACCTAATGGATTAACTATAAACATTTTTTGTAATTGCAAAAAAAAAAAAAAAAAAGGAATTTTGGCCATAACTTTTTTTTGGCTAATGATAACGAGATGTACAATGAACCATTTTAAAGCTAAGGATTAACGCCAAAATTTCATGTCATATGCATCATTTCAATTGGATCAGCCTATTTTTATTTAATTTCGCCCGACAAAAAAGAGCATTTTTCGTTATAAACATAAAATAGGCAATTTTAAACAGCCAAATCTGCTTGCAGACGACAAATTTTAACCAAATCTTGAAGTACAAACAACTTGAAATACATGCTAAAAAATTTGGCTGTTTAAAATAAATAATGTTCACGCTGCTGGCCAAAAACTGAGAATGTTTTAAAAAATATACGATTTTACCCAACTTTATCAGGCCAATACATAAACAATAATTATCCGATAGGGCTAAAAATTGCTGGACATATTTAGGAACAAGTGTTCTGACTTTTTACGAAAGGATTTTTATCATCTTGAAAAATGATAGGAATCATTTTTTTGTGAAAGTAATATTTTTCCAGATATTTACGCCAGAACGATCCGGTTTCTTCATTTTTCGTTAAACAACCATTTTTGCCTTGTCATATCTTCTTTATTATTCATCGTACGCAAAAAAAAAACCGCTGTCTTTGTCTACGAAAATACTTCAAATTAGTAATATATATTTTTTTTTGTAATTCTACCAGATTTCAAATAAAATTAAAAATACTAAAAAAAAAAAAAAATTTTTTTGGCAAAAATCACACTTTTCATTGCGCTATAACACGGAAGGGGTGCATTTTTATGAAAAATTGCAATCAATGTTTTTATCTTAAAATATGGTAATTTATCGATTGGTTAGGTTATTTTTTTTCAACCCCACCCCCCCACTGAGTTCCACTTTCCCCCCCCCACCCTTTTGGCAACCAACGGAAGTTGTTTACTTCTGAACTAGACACCTTTCTTGACAAATTGCAAAGTTGATCTGACTTGCCAGTAATTACTGCTACCAGATTTTACCTCCTTTCCTTGACTATATACATTTTTCGTAACAAGGGAAGTATCAACTACTATTTGGGTTGCTAAATAGCTTCTAACGTTCATGATTATAGATTTAGGTAGTTAAAATAACATCCTTAGTTTACTTGAGTATGTCTCCTGGGTTAAAAAATACAGGGTCCAAGCTTTTAAGATAGTACTTTTCAAGACAAATTCTAAAATAATGTTTCTTAACCAAAAACCATCCAGTTGGTCTCATTTTTTCAACTTAGGTCTATTCTTACATTCACAACATGGTCTTATAGTTTTCAAAAATTCTGTACATCCCAAATTTTTCAAAAATTCTTTAATTGTCCCTTTTACTTCAGTTCTTTCAGTGATATAGATCCGAAGAAATTACCTTTAAAGTATTTTTTTATCATTTTTTAGGAAAATTTAAATTGTGGCCTGATTTAAAATTATATGAGTTACTTGGTATAGAAAGTTTGGGCTTATGCAAAATGTTTGAGCGTTTGAGACCTATAAAACCTATTTGTAATTTTCGCATGAATTTAAAAAAAAGTAATTTTTTTAATTTTGTCGTCAAAGCTTGCCTTTGCAAACCAAATTCACGAGACAAAGTGATACATTCCTTTACACTTTACTTTGCGCACTGTTTGATGAGAACTGTGTGCAAAGTAAAGCTGTCCTTGACTTTGCGCATTGTTTAGTTTCATACCTTAATTTAAGCTATGACCCTAACCACTGCCTCAGCCACGAATATCCTTAACTTCGATCTAGTGTATATACAGAAGGAAACGGGATTTTAACACTTGCGAGAGCGATTTACACTAAGAAGTCACCTAATACCTTCAAAATATTAAAAACTCATATCGTTTTCTCTGCAAATTACATATAAAAAAAAAAGACAACAAAAAATCAATACTTTTTTACCATAAAAACAAGTTCCTTAATTAACATACGTAATATATAAAGAATCTAACTTTGAATATACACAATCAAAATGCATACAATACGCGTGAGTCAGATTCTTTTATTTTATATTTCTTTTTTTTATTCTGCGTTTTCTATCATTCTTTTTTTATTCTTTTACATATATATATGAATTATTTTTTTATCATTTTAAAAAACGTGTACTATTTTTAAAAAAAATTAAATTTTTTGTATTATTTAAATCCAGTTATCTCGTGAATTATGTTTTGCAAAGGCTTAAACTTTGACGACGTCATTAAAAAAAGTTCATTTCTTTATTCGGGCGCAAACGTAATACTTCGCCAAATCGAAAGAAGAAAATAATAGTCATATAGAGAACTAGCGGCCTTCGGCTATTACTTTGCACCCATATAAAGAAAACTACTATTTTAGCCAATTATGGGGAAACAGTTATTTATAAAAATGGGTTATTTTTAGTTTGTTAATACGGGGTTCAAAAGTAGACCCTTACTCGAAAAAAATTAGACCAATTACAAAGTATGAAATTATCATTGATGCAGTTTAATAGTCTTTTAATTCTTTTTTTTCTTTTTTAGAAAATTTTGAGGTTCACTGTCCTTAAGGGGCGGCAGATTTTTTTGCTTCAGGAATAAATTTTGCTAAGTTCAGCCCAGTTTATGCCTATGCGTAGAAAGTTTAAAAATTTACGAAGATATAAAATTTTGGTATAATAATTTGTGAATATAATTCGCTAGCGTTTATTGATATGCTCCTTTGGCTTAATATAATTTTGAAAAGTATTTTAGTTTATAGCTTTCAAGAAAATTGAAAATTATTTTTTTTTTTATGTTCTATAATTTATCGGAATATCTAATTAAGCTTTTCTGATCCACTTATCTTAAATTAAGATATACGTTAAGAAAAATTAAACTTCAATACAAAAACAACTTACTTTCCAGTTGGACTTGTCAATTCCCTGAATATATCTTTCAAACGATCTGGACAATTTCCAGCCTTTTTAACAAGGGCTTCTTCCAATGCTTTTTTTTTTGGTATAAGCATATCTGGATTTCCACACGTATGTTTTTGCATTAATACACTTTGAACATTATCAATTAATTCAAGAGAATTTCTTTTTATTTTAAAGTTAATATTGCAACGAAATCTTGACCGAAAAGCACAACGTAAAATACGACCATTTTTAAATTTGGATCTGTTGTCTGCATGGTATTCATAACCGTTAAAAAAATATGTATTTGACCCTCTATGCTTGCCTTTTAATCTTTTAACAGCATACACCATGATCTAAGACAATATTAAAATTTAAAAAAAAATTAATGAGGAAATTAATTATAGATACACGCTGACGAAAGCAGCCATATTTTAGAATATTGTTTAAATTATTTTAGTTCGTTTATTTATTAGTTTTATTTTTTTTTATTTTTGTATTTTTTTAACAAAATTTTTTATACGTATTTTTTAATTTATTAAAATTTGTTTCAGATTTTATTTAAAATAAAAATTTTTTATTAACCAAATGGTATGTTTGTAAAAGAAACGTAGATCCACGTTTGCATATCAATATTTGATAAAAAAACGCTGCCAAGTGATTGGCACTATGGTTCCTCATTAACAATAGCAAAATATTTATAATGGTCTATATTTTATCTAATAAAAATTATAATTTGAGATATCAGTATTTCATAAAAAAAAGTTAAATACCGTATTTTAAAAGAAAAAAAATGTTGCTGTATTTTAATGTTTTTTATGTAACAAATTTTCAGAAAAAAATTTTCAATAAACTAGGTATTACACTTAAAAAAAAAAACAATATTACAGATTTTTTAATATTTTTGTTTTATTAATATTGAGGAAAAAATTTTGAAAAAATTCGGTATCAGATCCAAAAAATTACTATGAATAAGCTTTCTAAAACTAGTACTCTCATAGAAATTAATTAGGTACTACGTCCGAACAAAAAAAAAATTTGGTATTCTTTGTATTTTTTTGTGAAAAAAATTTTGGGAAAAAAATTTTCAAAAAATTAGTTATCAGATTCGAGATATCGAGTAAAAATCGTACTTTCAAATATAAGTACTTTCATGGAAATACATGAGGTATTACATCCAAATTAAAAAAAAAAAAAATAATTGTTTGAGATTTTATGATGAAAAAATTTTTGAAAAAAAAATTAGATCTTAATTCCATAATGGTTGTTAAATACCACCGATTGCAAAATTTTCAAATTTTAGTACTTTCATGGAATTAAAGGAAGTATTACACTAAAAAAAAAAAATATTACAGATTTTTTAATTTTTTTGTTTTTTTAATTTTGAGAAAAAAATTTTGAAAAAATTAAGTTTCAGGTGCAAAAAATTACTATAAACGATATTTCTAAAACTAGTACTCTTATAGAAATCAATTAGGTACTACATCCAAAAATAAAAAAAAATTAAGTTTTTTTTGTATTTTTTGGTGAAAAAAATTTGGAGAAAAAAATTTTCAAAAAATTAGTTATCAGATTCGAGATATCGAGTAAAAATCGTACTTTCAAATATAAGTACTTTCATGGAAATAAATGAGGTATTACATCCAAATTAAAAAAAAAAAAAAGTAGTTTGAGATTTTTTGATGAAAAAATTTTTGAAAAAAAAATTAGGTCTTAATTCCATAATGGTTTTGAAATTTCACCGGTAACATACATACACACACACACATACTGACTTTTTTAAAAACCGGGTTTTTAGCTTCCTGAGGTCCCAAAACGTGCTTATATGCCAAAAAATCAAAATTTCATCTATCACAAAGGTTCCTCTATGAGGAACCAAAAATAATTAATATTTATAAAATCATAAAGTTTAGCTCCAATTCAGATCAATAATTTCTAATAAATTTCATTATGATACAAAGGCCTAATTTTGTTTTTTAATTTTTTTATCAAAAAAACAAACTACTTTTTTTTCAATTTTCGGATGTAAATATTCAATTTATGAATATTTGCAATTGCTTAATGAACTGTAGTGCTAATAATTTGGCAGCGTTTTTTCTATCATTATCAAGAAAAACTGTAAATGATTTATGATTATGATATATGATGATTATGATTTTCTGTCGAAAAAAATTATTATTTCAAATTAGCAAAAATAGTTATAATTTTATGATTTTTTTTTTTTTTTTTAGAAAAACGCTTAAATAATATAACCTTAATTTTTTTCTCAATATTTAATTGTTTACCTATTATTTAATAATAAAGAGTTTAAAATTTGAAATTTAATAAAACGGCACTTCTCCAGTGAACATCTGCCGTTTTAAAACACAAGGTGTCCGTGACGTGTTCCCTAGATATTTTAGTTCACTTATCTTAAGGACATGTTGAAAAAGATATCTTGAGGACATGTTAGTAAAGCAAAAGATGTCCTGAGATGTCCTAAAGGTGTAAAAATTAGAAAACCTGAAGATATCTCTCAGGATTTCTGGAGGACATGCTTAGGATATCTTAGATATGCTGCAAAAATACGTTTGTTAAGAATTTTAGTAGTGACTCAAAAATGGCTGAAAAAGTGAGAATGATAAATACATAAGAAGAAAAGTTATAAAAATGAAAACGATATTTTGTAAAGTATAATATTTAATTGATATATTTTTAAATAGCATTATATTATAAAAGACCGTATAAATTTTCTGAAATGCTGCAAATTATATGTAATTTAATTATAAATTTTACTTTAAAGATATTGTTAATATACTTTCAAATTAATTATTATCGTATGTGCGTATATAGAATTAGGAAAAAAGCATAGATTTTTTAATGTTTTCTTTTGAATTATATTTTCATATAAGAAATTTGTGCCCCATTAAATTGTTTTAATATTTATCAATTAATTTTAATAAATCATTTTTCATCTCATATAAAATTATTTTTTTGTGTTTTGTTTGTTTTATTTGCGAATTCATAATTTTATTTTAGTCCTGAGGACAAGTTTGTGTTTTGTATAATATAATAAAAATTTTTTTTAATTCTGTCGTCAAAGCTTGCCTTTGCTAACCAAATTCACGAGACAAAGTGATACATTCCTTCATAAAACTAACTAAAAATGCTGCCTAATTATTGACACTGCGGTTAAAGCAATTAAAAATATTCAAATGAGTTGAAAAGTTTTACTATTTTATATACATAAAAATCATTTGTATAATATCTGAGAAATAAAGTGACATCAAATGAATTTAAACTAGAACTCCCGTGCAAAAAATTAGACATAAAATAATTGTCAAAAAAAAAAAAAGAATGGAGTTTTTTTATTTTTTGGCGGACAAAATTTAAATACAAAAGGTACGACATATTGAGGAATAATGAATTTCTTAAACTTGAACTTCTGAGGGAAAAACGAAGTTATTTTTTTCAAAATAAAACGAATAATCTTGCTTTCTTATTTTTTATTACAAAAAATGTTGGAAAAAAGTTTTTCATCGAATTAGGTATCAAATCCATAAAATCCAGTTATAACAAATTTTCTGAAACTAGGACTTGTATCCAAAAAGAAAAACTAAATTGTGTAGACAAAAGTACCTGAGTGTAATTAAAATATTAGAATTTATTATCAGCATAGGTATAAATCTCTTAAAATATTATAAAACAGATTATTGTATTTTAAATTTTATTTGAAATAAATGTATTTATACAAGAAAATAATTGAAAAATGCCATTGTTTTGCGCGCTGAGCGCGCGGCTATTCTATTGATCATGAATGTATCTTTATTTTAATGCACACGATGGTCTTGAATGACAAAAATGATTATTTATTATGTCGAATATTATTTAATTAAAAATAAAAATGTACAACTTTTACAAATTGGAAATTTTATTTTACTTGCACGTTCGATCCTTTTTTTTTAAGTAAAATGAAGTAAATAATAAAAATTAATAATGGTAAATAAAATTAAAATTTATAGTCATTAAGCTCCAGTAAATGCTAAATCAAATGTATTATCTACTGCATTTTCTATTTTCTTAGAAAAATTTTTTTTTTTTTTAATATATGAGAAATGTCTAACAAAAATAACCACGTAGTTATACTCCTTGGCTCAGAGAGTTATAACTCCCTATTTTAGGGAGTTCACTCCCTGATTTAGGGAGTTATAACTACGTGGTTATATTTGTTAGAGGAAAAATGAAAATCATTTGTTATTTTTAAAATTATTTTGAAATCATAAAAATCATTTTGACATCTAAGCGATATTTGTGTCCAAATCAAGTAAAAAATACTTTGCAAAATGTTATGTTAAAATAGTACATTTTTAACCAAGGGAGCAAAAAAATGAATGTTCCAGATCGCAGTTTACCATCTTCAGAGTGAAATCGAGGATGGTAAACTGCGATATGGGGCATTCTGCTTTTGTTTTCATGGACAAAACGAAATTTTTATTTCTCAGTGGGGAGAAAACGCCTTTTATTCGACATCGTTGCGGGGAGACAATAGTTTTTACGACCCTCTATGAAGAAAAGAAAAATAAAAGTTTGTTTAAAAAAAAGAGAAAGTGAATTTTGAAATAATTATTTTTAAGCTTTAAATGTTGTTAAATTTTCAAGCTTTTTCAAAACTTTTAGTAATTTATGTTTCTTATTTTCAAATAAAGGCAGCTTCGTTGAATCTCTTGTTTTTATAAATAAATCTGAAGCTATATTATTTATTTGGCAAGCAATGGACTGAAATTGAACTTTTACTTGATCCTCTTTATATAACATCATAAGAAAAGTTTCTTTCATAATCCTAATATCACTATTTCCTTGCTTAAAAGAAATCCCCCTCTTGCCATGAAGCTTTAGACATTCAACTTTTATTTCTTGATTTTCAAATATAAGGTCAGTTCTCCTTAACTGAGCTCCTATTTTATTCAATGACTTCTTTATATCATTTTCTTTGTTCAATATTTCTTGGTAAGTGTTGTTGCTAAATTTAATGCTAATATTTTTATCAATAGCTGCAAATTCAACCATTAGCTTCACATTTAAAAAGTCAGTGCATTCAGAATACAACGTAAAACTTCTAGTTTTTGCATTTAACAGAATGGCTCGCTTTTTAATGAAAAATCTTTTATTCATTTTTTCCATCCTGAAAAAAAAAATTTTTTTTCGGTTTTTGTGTGAAAAAGTATTTGAATTTAAATTTAAACAATATTTATTTATAATCTGTATATTGTAAATTAAAAATGATAATTTAAAAAGTTTGGATTTATACAAATTGGATTTTCCATTACCGAGTGAAATTAGTTCCATCCCGAATTGGATTATACATTACCGAGTGAAATTAGTTATCATTTCCCCAAGAAATAAGATTCCCTAAATCATAGTACATTAAATCATGCAAGAAATCAAAAGATTAAATTACTATTTACCAATGTGGAAAGCACTAAAATTTTTTACTGGAAAACAAGGGTTCTGAGGTATGTCGCACGTTTTTCTCACATCTTATTATTAATTAATAATTTCAAGGTCGTTTTTAATGCACTCTTGTCTCAAGAATAATATTTATAAATAAAAGAGTGAAAATTTAATTTGATTACGGGCTTTATTTGGCCCATTTTTGATTCTTTCCATAACAAAAAATTTTTATGTTATAATATACTTCTTCTTTATAATATACGTCTTCGTTCAATTCCCTCGTGCCCAAACAAAAAATATAATTTAAAAATTTTTTTTATAACTTTGTTTGGTACACAAATAAATAAATTTTTTTCTTACCAATTATTATTTTTTATGGATCTTTTTAGGTGCGAGTACAGTATTTGGGGGTAGTTTATATTTTGGAAGCAGGCAATTGTTTCAAAAGTTTATATCACAATTTAAAATATACGCGTTATTTAAAATATGTAAATAATATTTTCACGAATATATCCAAAATTATATTATGTATAAATAAAAAAAAGTTAAAAAGAAATAAAAATTTCAAAAAAAAAGTTTATTTTTAATTGAAATGTGTTTTTCCTATCAAAAAACTTTTTTTCTTTGCTAATTTAGTCGTTTGAAATGATTTCCCGATGAAAAAAAGCTATTTTAGTGGAGGGGGGAAAAACGAAATAGAGCCTTTTTTATGTTTAGTTTCTGTTTAAAACATAAATTATACAATTTTTTATTTAAATATTTAAAAAAATCGCGCCAATTTTAATCAATTTTTTCAAGCGCCACCATGCTGTGTTATGAATAAACAGCTGATATGTGGGTACTATAATATAAGTAGGATTTCCATCGTGCTCAGGATAGTCAGGATATATGAACAAAATATATATTTGTATATTCATTGCTGTACCTCAAAATTCTTCTGAGATAAATTCTTCTCAAATTTAATAGAAGATAAAGTGAAATAATGTATAATTCGACAAGCAGCTACAATTAGGCACTGTGATTTTCCTAACCAGTACTGATTTGCATAAAATTTTATTTTATATGGGTTAAAAATACTTGAGCTTCACTGATGTACTTTATCGCTATAATTTATCAGCAGCAAATGTAGTAGTAAAAGGTTATTGGTATGTACCTGATAATAAATATTAACTGTTGAATGTTTTTGAAAACTGAACTTGTTGAATTTTTTAGGTTATATACCAGATTTTACTTTGCTTATTCTTTCCAAAAAAACTTTTCATATTTTCTGAAACTATAGAAAATTTCTCTTCAAGATTCTGATGAAGTTATTGAATTAAGTCTTGATCAACTTCCTGATGAACATGAAGTTGTTGAGAAATTAAGATAAGAACAACTTATACTTAGTATTTGTATAAGTTAAGCTTTTGGCTCTTTCTTATTATAAGCAGAATTAAATGGATGCTTTTATTAAAATTTTTGAATCATCAAGGATCGATGCAAAACTTGACTATCCAGATTATGATAAAGATCCAATGCTTTCTATGGATATATTAGCCGCTTATTATGTAAAGGAACCTAATCGAGAAATAAATAATGATAAAAAAAAGGATATTTTTACTGAAACTACTTTGTTGTATGCTAAAGCAAATAAAATTATTATGTATGAAGAAAATCATTTGATAGGCCATGCATATTTTCATATGCTTGAAGATAATATGGATCAAGCATATTTGGAATTTAATTTTATTTTAAATCAGTCACCAAGTAATATTCCAAAGAAAAAAATTCATCAAAGCAATCAAAAAGAAACTTAGCATGAAATTATTTTCGTTAAACATTGGATCAATTTCCAGACGATGTAGAAGCATGGATTGAATTATTCCAATTTTTAAAAGAAAATGATTTACAAGGATCATTAAATGCATATGATACAGCAAAAAGTATTTTAAAATAAAAAGTAAAAATTGATGTTCAAATTTTTAACATTGGATGCTTGCACTATAGACTTGGAAATTTAGAGAAGGGAAAATCAAATTTACAAAAATCTTTAGTTTGTTCAAAAGATGTTAAAAAAAATGATTTAATATACTACGATTCTATTGAAGTTACAATCAATTTTAATTTGGCAAGATTGAATGAAACATTTTGCTTATTTAATGAAGTTGAGAAATTATTGAAAAATATTTTGAAGGAACATTCTAATTATGTTGATTGCTACTTACATTTAGGATGCATAGCTAGAGATAAGGGTCAAATTTATGAAGCTTCAGACTGGTTTAAAAATGCTTTAAAAGTAAATAATGAGCATCCTGATGCTTGCTTATTACTTGGAAACTTACATTTAGATAAATTTGAATGGTTTCCCGGGCAAAAAAAATTTGAAAGGATATTAAGTACCAATGATAAGGATACGTATGCATTGATTGCTTTAGGAAATGTATGGCTTGCATAAAAATGAAAAAGATAAAGAAAAAGAAAAGCGACATCAGGATAGAGCTTTAGAAATATACCAAAAAGTTCTTAATATTAATGCGAGAAATATTTGGGCTGCAAATAGTGTTAGCTTTGATTTACCTCATAAGGGTTATGTTAATGAAGCCAGAGATATCTTTGCTACTGTACGAGAAGCTTCTGCTCATTTTTCTGATGTTTGGTTAAATATTGTTCGTATTTATGTTGAACAAAAACAATTTGTTAGTGCAATCCAAATGTATGAAAATTTTCAGCAAAAATGAGAAATCTACTCTTACTGATGTTACTCGATCCTTAGATGAATTAAAATTATCTCTAAAATATTTTGAATATTTAGCTCTTCTTGGTGATGAAATGGAACAAATAGTTGAACCTGAACCAAGACGTTGTCAAGATTTGTTATCACAAGCCCGTTACCATCTTTCTAGAGCTGAAGGACTTGATGAAGAAGAAAAGTTATGTCAAAAACAAATTGAAGAAAGAAAAGCTCAAAAATTACGACAAACTGAAGAATAAAAGAAAATTGAAAATCTTATGAAACAGAAAGAGGAAGAAATGCTTCAAAAACTTCAAGAATATTTTAAGAAATAAAAAAATGCTTTATTTTTCAAGAAAAATCATTAGAAAAACCTACTAAAAAAGGTGAAAAAGGCAAAAGCGAAGAAAATATTTCTAAATATTTCTGTTGAATATGATATTCAAAATATATCAAAAGATATAAAAAATAAGAAAGAAAGCAAAAGGAAAGATAAGAAAAATTCAAGCAACAACAAACAAAAAAGAGATGGCAATGATAGCATTAGTCCAAGTATTGATAAATCAAAAGAACGCAGTAAACAATCTAAAGTAGAACCTTCAACAACTAGAACTAGAATTATTTCCAAATAAACAATTTCTGATAATAATTCTGAAAGCGATATTGATAATAATCAAGTTTCTTCATTATTAAATTTATTTTCATTTATTTAATTAATCCTAATAATTAGAGATTAAAAAATAATAAATAAACAAAAAAAAATACTAATTTATTTAATAATTTAAAAAATAAAGCTTTCATTATAGAGATTTTTAGTATCTTATAGTACAATTTTTTGATTATAAAATTTTAATTTGGTAATAAATAAATAATGTAAATACTTATTAATATTTGTATTAAAAAATGTTAAATATTTTCCAAAGCTTAAATTAACTTTCAAGTGATAAATTATATCTAAAATTAGTTATTGTATAAAATATTTGTATAATAACTTTTTGAAAAGATTTTTTTTGAAAAAATTTAGAATTTAAAATATTATAATATTTTTCTTAGATTTTGTAATTATTTATTACTTTGCGTATACACTGTGCATTATTATTTTTGTACTGATAATTTACAGATTAATATATGTATTATAAAATAATGTAATTTAGACCTAATTATTAAGTGATATAATGTTTTTTTCTTTTTTAATCGATTTAATAAAATTTTTGTAAGTGTTACTTATTATTTAATTTTAAAAAAAAATTATTTTGAAATATAAATTGTTTATTAAGATAGATATATTTTCTAAAAATATATAAATTTGTAAGTATAAGTAGTATCTAAATAAAAAATGAAATTAAGGAAAAATTAAATTGCATCAATTTTTTCAATATGTATTGTACATATATATCATTTTTTGCATAAAAATTAAATATATTTGAATTTTTTTTTTCATTAATATTTTGATTTAATATTTCATTTAAAATATCTAAAATTTATGTACGAAGTAAATAAATGATATAGGTCCTAAAAGAGTCAATAATTTCTTTTTAAAATCATTCATAATTTTTAAAAATGAAATGTTTTAATTATAATTAAAATAAATCTATATATATATTAATACGATTTTTAGTTTTGCTTCTTTATGAGTTTATTATTACATTTAAGCTTTGCAGTAAAACATTTTGTGAAAATTCAAATTCTCAAATGCATAATCAAATTCGTATAGGAGAAAGACCATATAAATGTAATTTTTGCACACAAAAAATTTTATTTTAGCAAGAACTGGTTTAAGTAGGTCATGTAAAAACTCATTTTCAGAAAAAGAAACAAATGTTTTAAATGGAATCAATTTTTTTTTGCATAAATCAAATCTTAATAGACATGAAAATATTCATCCTAGTTTAAGAAAATTTGAATGTAATTTCTGTAGTAAAATATTTAATACTAAAGATGTTTTAAAAACTCATATTATATAGGTAAGCATCCACTCGAAAACAAAGTCTTACAAATGCTCGCAATGTACAAAAACTTTTAAATTAACTTATTATAAACGTGGTCATGAAATTAAAATTCATTCTGTTATAAAAAATTTACAAAATCATATTAATTTTTATATTAGAGCAAACAATTAAATTTGAATGCAACTTATCTAATCTAAATTTTTTGAAATTTCATGGACTTAGAAATCATATAAGGAACAAGCAAAAAAAGATTTTTTCCTAAATGCATTAAAATGTCATCTTAAAATGCATTTTAATAATACAAATGAATGTAAAATTTTTAAAAAAATTTTAAATTTCTTAAATTCTTTTAAGATACATGAAAATATTCACTTAAATGGTTTAAACTTTAACGAAATATGCGGATATATAATAAGAAATATTGAGATTAGTATAAGCTAAAAAATCAATTTTAAAAAAAATTATATTTGCGTGTAACTGCGGATGCGTGCGCGCGCGCTTGTGTGTGCATGTGTATGTATACTTTTTTTCAAAAATTTTGATTTAAAAAGAGAAGCTATTTTATTTTTTTATTTGGATGTAATACCATTTTTCTCTATAAAAGTACAAATTTCTAGAAATATTGTTTTTACTGGATATCTCATATCTGATACTAAATTTTTTGAAAATTTTTGTCTCAAATTTTTAAAATAAAAAAATACAAAAAACACTATTGCTTTTTTTTTTCTTTTCGCACTTGTACCGCATTATTTTATAAGAAATTATTAATATATACAGATGTATTTATTTATTTTTTTGAATCTGATAGTTATATTTTTTTGTAAATTTTTTTATTAATTTTTTTATTTATATTTTTTAAAAACTTAATATAAAAATAGCACTGATTGCTTGAATATTTAAACTGTAAATTTGGAAAGGAAATGGTGGTCGATATACTTTAGCCTAACAAAAATACGATATTTTAATCTATAAATATTTAAATACTTAAGTAGATTCTTTCATTCTTTATAAGGTTTCTCGCTAAAACGGTCGCCATTTTTATTTCGTATTTATAGTATATACTCTTTCTATTTTTTTCAAAATTAGATAATTTAATAAAGTTTAATTAAGATATCATAATCGGGGCCAAAATATATTATAAACCTTACCTTGAGTATTTAATAAAAGGAGTAGAAATTTTAATTGCAAGAAGTTGTACCAAAATCCTTCGTAATTTTAAATAACTATCAGCTTTGACTAAATTTTCCCCTAAAAAAGAATTTTTAAAACATTATAGTAAAAAAAGCTACTTTGCAAATGCAATATTTTTCATAAATTCTAAATTTTATTTAAAGTTAATACTTTATTGAATTTCAAAAATATGTGAGTAAACCCGCCATTTTTATTTTTAAATTGAAAAAAAATAAAAATAAAAAAACTTTTTATGTACAAATGTATTATCTCACCTGTGGTTGTAATTAATATTCTTGCACTAGTTAAATAAAATTGTTTCTAGATAGAATAAATAAAAATTGACCACAAACAAAAATTTTTTAAATCAGAAGTTCAGTAAAAGGCGGGTGTTTCAAACAAACGTCGTGCTCAATAACGTCAAGGCCGTCTCTTCCAAGCGGCGCTTCTCTTCTGACTTCTTTGCAGGTCTGATCAGATTTTGAGAAAAAAGCGGTATAATTTTCCTCTAATTTGATTGGCGAATGCGTGTCGTGGCAAAGTCACGTGACTTTTGATTCGGCCCGATGTCGCTGTCTGTGACCTGTGTACTGTGTATATATAATCCAAGAGGCACACTAAACTTGTCGCGCCACTCGGTTTTTCATCCGATTATAATTATATATAGTAAGTGCGTAAAAATGCTACATACACTGCAACTAGCACGTTAAAAATGAAAAAGTTTTGGCGGAAAGCGGTTTGCTTTTTATTCTCTTGATCTCTTGAATTAAAATCTTATTCATGAGAATAACCCGTTGCAGTACCTACACAAATTTTTGTGAAAGAAAAAACAAGAGATAAATAAAATGTGCAATAATTTGACGTATTAGTATTAACCTGATATTGATTTTCATTTATATCATTTATTAGCAAAGGAAAGGCCAAACTAAAAAATAAGGTGTTACAAAAAGTAGTTACTCAGTTTCTCTTCCTGAATTTGCTGCCCAGCATATAGAACCTGAACTTGCTAAGCCTGATGGTTGCTATAAAATAAATTTAAATTTACTCTAAACAATTATTTAAAAAAATTTTTTTTAACTAATATTATTTTAGTTAATAAGTTTGCGGTTATCAAAGCTGATGCAATTAAGTTCATAATGATATTCAGATCTGTTTTTCCTAAGGAACAAGTTGTACAAAGTTTACCACAAATGATTAGACATTTATCTGCCAGTAGTTCAGTTGCACATAGTAATGCTGCATGTATCATTGAGAAAATACTTTCTTCGAAAGCTCCAAATAAAATGCCTTTGTAAGAATCATTTAATTATTTTATGAACATTGTTTTCATTTCTTTATTTGTATAATTAAAAAATTTTTTTGTAGGGTAAAAAGCAAAGAAATAGCACCTTTAGCAACAGAATTATTAATATGTTTATTCAATGTTCTTGAATTACCTGGAGCAGAAGAAAATTAATATGTTATGTAAGCTATTATAAGGAGTTTTGCAACATTACTAGACACCGTTATACCATTTTTAGCAGAATTATTACCCAAATTAACAAAAAAGTTTGTTCAAGTTGCTAGAAATCAAAGTTGGCCTAATTTTAACCTGGCAGTAGTTAAGTTGTACATAGTTACGCTGCATGTGCTATTGAGAAAATACTTTCTTTGAAAGCTCCAAATAAAATTCCTTTGTAAGAATTATTTAATTATTTTAAGAACATTGTTTTTATTTCTTTATTTTTATAATTGAGAAATTTTTTTGTAGGGTAAAAGCCAAAGAAATAGCATCTTTAGCAACATAAGTATTAAAACGTCTATTCAATGTTCTTGAATTACTTGTAGAAGAAGAAAATTAATATCTTATGAAAGCTATCATAAGGAGTTTTGCAACATTGCGAGAAACCGTTTTACCATTTTTAGCAGATTTATTACCCGAATTAACACAAAAGTTTGCTCAAGTTACTATAAATCCAAGTCAGCGTAATTTTAATCTGCCAGTAGTTCAGTTGTACATAGTTATGCTGCAAGTTCTATTGAGAAAATACTTTTTTCGAAAGCTCCAAATAACATGCCTTTGTAAGAATCATTTAATTATTTTATAAACATTGTTTTTATTTCTTTATTATTATATATAAAAAATTTTTTCATATGTAAAAGGCGAAGAAATAGCATCTTTATAGCAACAGAATTATTAAAATGTCTATTTAATGTTCTTGAATTATTTGGAGCAGAAGAAAATGAATATGCTATGAAAGCTATTATAAGGAGTTTTGCAATATTACAAGAAATCGTAGTACTATTTTTAGCAGATTTATTACCCAAATACAAAAGTCAGCTCAAGTTGCTAGAAATCCAAGTTGGCCTAATTTTATAACTATCTTTTTGAATCTCTTAGTTTATATCAATCAAGTAAGTTAAGCAAAAATCTTTTTATTACTTTGAATGTATAAAAATTTTTCTTTTTTAATAGAATTGTTTGCAAAACTACTCCAGATGCTGTTAATTCATTCAAACAAGCTCTTTTTCCAACATTTCAAGGAATTTTACAGCAGGATATACAAGGTTTACTTTTATTAGTATCATTAATAAATAAGATATAATTTATTTATAGAAACAATTTTTTTTCTTCAGAATTTATACCATGCGTTTTTTGAATTCTCGCCCTTTTATTACAAATGCATTTTCTTTGAAAGGCAAGAAAACATTCCTATTTTAAACCGATTATTACATAAGCATACGTTAGCCATGGATCACATTTAATAATACAACAAGATAAATTAAGTTAATGGTTTACTAGGAGTTTTCCAAAAATTGTTAGCATCTAAAACAAACGATTATGAGTGCTTATTATTGATGCAAGATACATTACAGTATTTTCCACTATAAGTTTTCATTAAAGTTTTTGAAATATCGCATTGTTTCTTATAAAAAATTTTTTTTAGTCTGAAATAAACTTTCTTTTATTTTAAAAATTCTTTTGAATCTTACTTCAAACAAATTTTTATATTGTTATTCTAAAGGATTTCATCCAGTAAAGCAACAAAATACATTTGTTGATTAATTGTTTTCTTAGCTTATTATAGCATTATGTATGGATCAAAAAATTTATTAACTATGTTATAGATTCTATTCTACCTCAGTAAGTGAAATTAATTTAATTAAATATCTGTAAACAAATAATGAAAACTAAAAATTTTTTACTTTTCTGTTTTTAGAGTTTTGGTATGGTAATTGAAAGAGTTATAGTTCCAGACTTACAAACAATATCAGGTGAAATAGAGAAGAAAATCACAGCTATAAATAATAGAATATAAGTATAAATATAAATCACAGCAAAAATCATAGCAAATATTTTAATAGATTGTCCTCTTATGCTATAGAACCACCTTATAACACATATAATGCAAAATTGAGCAACTTTAGTATAATACTTTGGAATGCTTCATGATGAGAACAAAACATTAGAAAATCAACAAATCCAAGAAGTTGAAATTGAGACATGTTATCAAGCAGCTTACAGTCAACTTATTTTTGTACCTTACCCAGTACCTCGTAGGTTGAGATTTTTAAATGTAAATTTATTAATTAAAAATACTTTACTGAATAATGTATTTTAGAAATTAGAAATTCTTTTCTCAATAATTTATTTTACTAAATAATGTATTATTTACTTAATAATTTATTTTTTATTTTTAGAAATTACTGATGTTCGCTTACATTTAGCTGAAGGTGTTGGAAGACTATCACCAGGTCAATAATCAAGTTTACTTGGACAATTCCAGAACTCGGTCCTAATCATTTAATAATGTATTTACAAAGTGCTGATTATACTGTTGAATAATGTAAATCAAAATTGTTTTTCATTAACAAGACAAATTAATTTATTATAAATATATTTTGTAAATTTGCATTTGAGTAAGTAAATTCAAAAAATAAAATGTTAATAAGTTAGTAAGTAACGGAAGAAACATAAGAAAATTCTTTTTTTTTTTGTCGATAAATTGATTATTATTTTGATGTTTAATTGCACTGTAAGCAAATAATTAATTTGTAATTCATAATATTTTTATACATAAACTGAGAAAAATCATTAATTATCACTTGTTTTTTTAGATTATTTTTTTATATTTGTTTCTAGTGCATAAAAAAAACTTATTTAATTATATAATTTTTTTTACAACTTTTTAATATTGCTTTAATGTTAACAATTATTATTTTTTATTATCGTAATTGATTTATGATAATAAAAAAGTATAAGATGTACTGACTGTTAAAGTCAAAAAAAGTATTTAAAGTTCTTAATATTGTTCAGTTCAGAAAGAAAAAGCTTTAAATAAAGATGAATGGTTATTTTAATAATTTTGAATTATGTTTTTAATTCAGATAAGAAATAGCTAATTAAATAAAGTCAACTTTGTTTTAGAAACAAATTTTTATGTGTTAATTCGTCTGTAAAATATTTGTAAAGTTATAAAGATAAAAAATAAAAAATTATTCTGAATACCCTTATTTTCATTATTATTTTATTATTTTAAAATTTTATGACAATATGTTATTTTATTTATCAAAGAGGAATGTTTATCTAAAATCATCTTATTATGGAGTGTACTTTTGTAAAAAATACTTTAGGTATTTTTATATACACAATAATTAGCAGTTTAAACAATTTTATTGACTACATAAGTTTAAAATCATTGATATAATTATTTATTAATTATCTAAAATATTTATCATATTAAAAATCGAATATTCTCTTGTCATTTAAAAAATTTTATATCACGATTATTTAATTTTTTCTATATCCAAACCCATTTTGGATTTACAGATTGAAATTAAATTTTTAGAGGTTGTCCTTTGTGTGAACTATTAGGAAACGTCTTACTCTAATCAAATGGTTCTCTTAAAAAATTCAAGCTTATTTCTTCTTCTGTTGATGAAATAACATAATTTTCGTCTTCTTCATTGCCATCAAAATTTTTTGAAGGTCCACTTGTTGTTACAAAACTGTCTAAGCCATCAAAATCTAAAAGCATAAGTTTTGCATCTAATTATCTATTTAAAAAAAAAAATGTATTTATATTTTCAGCTTTTTTATAAATCACCTAAGGAAATTAAAAGAAATTTTACTATTTTGGTATGGAAAGTTCGGTTCCAGTTTTTAATAGAACACATTCAACTTATGTTAATTAAAAAATAAATTTAAAATTATACAATACTTGATCTTTTACTGTATCATATTTCCATAAACTATGATTTGCAACAATCAAAGAAGTTACAAGTAAAAGATTTTTTTCCATTTTTCATTAATCAAATAATTTCCATCTTGTGATAACAATGCACCAGGATATGATGTCATATCAACAAAACGTCCTGATACTATTCGAGTATCTGAATTAGGTAAAACGTGATAAAAAAATTTGTAACTTTTAATCAGTCTTAACTTTGGAGCATATCTGAAATCATAATTACGTATGAATTAAAATTTAATTAAATTGATAAAAGGTAAAACTTACGGAGCTGAAGTTTCATTTACTAAAGCAATTAAAGTTTCAAATTCATTTCTAATAAATTTATTTAATGTATCTAATTTATTTATTTAACCCTTTTTAGTAAAAAATTTCAATTTGGACAGCATTTTATAAATTGGTCATTTTCACCGAAGTATAGCCATTTGCTTTAAAAAGTTAGAATTATATAAAATTTTTTTGTTTTGGAATTTATGCCTCATTTTTAATTTAATATTTTGAAACTTTTTAATTAATGTTTAAATATTTAAATTAATTTAAAAAAAGTACCAGTGATTTTTTTATTTTTGGATGCTACACCTATTTATTTGATATGGAAGTTTTAGAGCTTTAAAAATTTCGTTCCATTTTTTTTTCTAATTTTGCTCCAATTAATAAATTCATATATTATAAATGGTTTCTTATTGGACAGTATGAAAAGTCACCTCATTTCCGGTTAGGATTTGCGAGGTAAAAGGTAACGACGACCTTGCTCAGAGTTGTATAGGCATTTCTCTTGAAGACAATTTTGTTCGTGGTGTTTGATATATTTATTAATTTAAATAATTAAATAATTTTAATTACAAAAGTGTATAATAAAATGGATTTTAATCAAGAATTAATGGAAAACAATTTAATAAATGGCAGGCTTGTGGTAAGTTTTTATTTTAATACAAAAAATCATCATTTCTCTGGTGAATGATTTATTTTTTTAAGTTAGTAATTTATTAATTTTGATTTTAAAAAAATACATTAATATTGTGCCGATTTAAGTATATTTTTCCCATGAAATCATAAGAATAAGAAAAAAAGTAAAAAACGCACACGTGCAAATTAAAATTTAATTAATTATTGAATAATAGGTCCTGTAAGTGCGCCATTTTGTTCTTCCAAAATTTTCGTTCTTTTTCGTAATTTTTGCCCTGTGTTAAGAAAAAAATAAAGAAAAATTTTTAAAAATAAAATGAAGAATTTTCAATAATCTTAATTTGAACATCTGTTTATAAAGATTTTTTCTATCATTAAAGTAAATATTGTTAACTAAAAGCGAATACATATTTATTATACATATTATCCTTTCTGATTATATTAAATTATTAATTGTAATTAAATGACAAGTATTATTATTAAATAATTTAATTTTAACTATTAATATTAACTATTAACCCTTTTATAATTATATATTATTTACTTCATGCATTATAGTTTGATATCTTTAAAGTTATATCCCTACGATAAAACTATTTTTCATATTAAATGTTCACAAGTAAGATCAAAGAATAAAAACTTTGAATAATAATTTGTAATTAATCTTTTTATAATCAGCAATTCAAATTATTTTTTAAAATTAAAAGTCATAATCTTATTTAGCAAAAAGTTATTAATGTTTTAGTATCTTTGAAATTAAATTTAATGTCAGCGGAACAGCAATTTTTGAGAATAAATGTTGAATAGTCAAATAAAAATCTAAAATACTTAGAAAAATAATTATTATTTAGTCTTTTCAAAGCCAACAATTAGAACTTTTTTTGAAAACTACAAGTCTTTATCTCAAGTATAAAAAAAATTATTCATAGTTTTCAATTTTTCATTTTTTAAGTTTTTATCGGTAAAAATAAAAAAATTAAAAATTGTAAACAATGAATAATTTTTTTTTTACTTGAGATAAAGACTTGTAGTTTTCAGAAAAAGTTCTAATTGTTGGCTTTGAAAAGACTAAATAATAATTATTTTTCTAAGTATTTTAGATTTTTATTTGACTATTCAACATTTATTCTCAAAAATTGCTGTTCCGCTGACATTAAATTTAATTTCAAAGATACTAAAACATTAATAACTTTTTGCTAAATAAGATTATGACTTTTAATTTTAAAAAATAATTTGAATTGCTGATTATAAAAAGATTAATTACAAATTATTATTCAAAGTTTTTATTCTTTGATCTTACTTGTGAACATTTAATATGAAAAATAGTTTTATCGTAGGGATATAACTTTAAAGATATCAAACTATAATGCATGAAGTAAATAATATATAATTATAAAAGGGTTAATAGTTAATATTAATAGTTAAAATTAAATTATTTAATAATAATACTTGTCATTTAATTACAATTAATAATTTAATAATAATGTATAAAGCACAATAATATATAATCAGAAAAGGATTATGTATATGTAATATGTATATATGTAATCACTTGCAGTTAAAAATATTTACTTTAATTATAGAAAAAAACTTTATGAAAATAGCAAACAGATGTTCAACATTATGAGTCTTGCAAATTCGCAATTTTATTTTTCAAAATTTTTCTTTATTTATAATATATATATTGAAAATTCGAAGTATTTTTCGTATAATAAAAAAAAAATTATAAAATATCAATTCAAATGTGGCACAAAGCATATAATTAAATAAAATAACGGAAAATTTCTGCAAATATGAAGCGAAAGCTAATTTTAGTAAAATACTGAATTTTTGTTACTAACAAAAAAATTTTAATTTCAAAAAATGATTAAGTTTTAAAACACAATAAATAAGTAACTTGAAATTTTGTTCACAATATTTCAGCAAACAGTAGGAAGAGGAGAAGTACCTTTTTTTTACCTACTAGGGTATAGGATTACAAGGGATGCTATAGACGTTGCGAGGTTCCGTTGTGCCGAAAGATCGGCAAGAAGATGTAGAGCATTGGTAATCGTGAATCAATTCGGAGTTAATTACCTGGAAGGTCATAACCATGAAGCCAACATTGATCACTATCGTTTCTACTACACAAGAACCTACATATGGTACCTAGCTAGGCGATACCTGAATATAAGGACTCAAGAAATTAGAAATATATTTGCAGAAGTGTAAGTATTTTCACTTATTAACTTATATAATACTATTTATATGTAAAAGGTTATTTTTATTCTCGAATCTGATAAGAAAATTTCTAAAAATTTTTGTCAAAAATTTTCTTTTGCGACCAAGATAATCCTGTCGCCAGCCATACTATTTAACACCCTCGTTAATACCATAAGAGCCATGGAAAAAAATGAATTTTTACAAAATTCATCGTCAGTTAATTGTTATTAACAAATTCTTATAAAATTGACCAAAAATGTAAATGTAAAATATCCTGTATCTAAAATAATTCAAAAATTTTTATAGCTTCCTCATTTTATTGTACATATTTTGACTCACTGAATCCAAATTTCAAATTTATAAGGTCGTATGTTTAATTGTTTAAAAAAGATTTATTTGTTAATAAATTATTTAAACAAATTTTTGTCGAAAATTACGTGTGACACCTTTGTTTATGTATTTTTTGACCATCTGATCACGATTTTCAGGTTCTTTGTTTGCAAAAACCAACCCCAGTAATTTTTTAAATAATTTTAATTTGTTTAAAAGCCAAAATCAGTATGTTGTTATGTAAAATTTGAAAAAAACATGAATTTTGCAACTTATTTACAGTTTTCGTGATTTCGAAAAGCGATCGCCAATTTTTTATAATTTTTACTTGCTTTATCCGAATTTTTAATTTATCATGTTGCAGGATTAATTGTTTAAACAATATTAAATTGTTAATAATTTATTTAAACAAAACTTTTCGTAAAATACGTGTGATACCTTTGTTTATATATATTTTTTGACCCTTTGATCACGATTTTAAGTTTTTTTTTTTTTTTTTTTAAACCAACCCCAGTAATTGTTTAAATAATTTAAATTAATTGATTTAAAAAAAAAAAATTATTATTTTACGATGAAAATCAAGCGAGTAATGCATGTTTAAAGTTCAGAAACAGGCTTTTTTCAATAAAATTTCAATATTTTTTTAGACGAATTTGAGCAAAATCTTAAATTGACGATAACTTGGCTAAATTTCATCGTAAAATGAAAATTTTTTTTTCTTGTGGTGATTTTTCCCTGGCAATCAGATTTTCTTATCTATTTTTTAAAATTTTATTTACCTAAAAAGTTATTTTGAAAATTTGGGGTAGCTCAGATACGAAAAACACAGTTTTTGACATAAAAGTAGCAAAATCTCTTTGGCATCCATAGCTGCTATTTCGAAACAATTCATACCTCGCCTGGACGTGCGCAAAGTTGAACCAAAATGGAAAAAATTCTGATTGTACATCATTTTCGGTCATTATTTTGCACGCCTGGACGTGCGCAAAGTTGAACCAAAATGGAAAAAATCCTGATTGTACATCATTTTCGGTCATTATTTTAAGTAACAAAATCAACTGTCAGACAAATCTAAACTGCTCATGTAAATTAATTTTACCTATTTTATCGTTTTTTTGAAGAAAAAATTGTTTAAAATATTTGTTAGTTACGAATGTTAAATCTATATACCAGACTATATTAGCGTAAATATGACAAAAATATATCACTGCATATACTGCCAAAAATTTAAACAATTTATTTTTTATTTTTTACAGATTTAAAACAAACTTTTAAAACATTAGAACGAATGTTTGATATTTACGTTTTTGACCATTTTAGGTAAACATGATGTTTCTCCTTTTAATATCATATATTTCCTCTAAGGTTCTTAAAATTTCTTAGTAATAAAAAGTAAATTAAAATTATATTTTTTTTTATGTGTACTTTCGATATTTGATATTTGACAATTAACAAATATTAACCCATTTGGTAAAACTAATTTTAACTAGTTAATACATTGCCTATAAGACCACTATGAAAAATGAACTCGATTAAATGTTAATAAACGTGTTTGCTTTTTTTTTTCGGTTTGTAAATGTACACAACCAACGAGCATGAACATGTTCACTTGTAACGGACCTGGTTTTAAGTTGTATCTCATCGTTATATCTGTAAATTATAAATTATAACTGCTGCTGCTGGCACTTATCCTTTTGGCGCAGTAAATCAAAAATATTCTATATTCAAGTCCATTTGAAACCCCTCCCAAAAACGTTACTTTTTAACCCCCCTTTTGGATAGGGAATTTTTCAAGTATTCCTACATATGCACGTTGCACGTTAAAATTTTTCTATTTGCCCTAATGAAGGCTAGAAACGACAAAAATTAAAATGTTACATTATATAGTACATTTTTAACCAAGGGAACAAAAAAAAAGAATGGCCCAGAGTGCATGTTAGCATCGGAGGCGAATCCGAGGACGGTAAACTGTGACATAAGACATTTTTTTTTGCTACCATAAAGAAAATGAAAATTTTTTTTCTGAGTGGGGAGAAAACTGAGTTGAAATCCATTTTTTCCATATTATTGCGGGGCCAAAAAATTGGCAATATAAAAATTCAATAATTATTGCGCCCATAAATTAAAAGCTTATTTTTCATAAAAACACAGACTTATCGGCTTATAATTTATAAAACAGATATTTAATTGGATAATTTTTTTTTAATAAACCTTCGAAAATATTTACAAAATAATTTTTTTTTTTTACAGTTTTCCAATCTTCAACAATATTATTAATGACCAGCAATTACGCTATATTATTCAACAAGCGAGAGTAGGTGTTTTCGATCCAGTTCCAGAAATAAACCAACGTAAGAAAGATTATTTTTACTCAATAACTTTAAGCATTGAATGTAATAATTATTAATAAATAATATTGTAAATTTAGAACTGGAAGGAGATGTTGCAGTTGTTGAAAATGGAGACTTAGAAGCTGTTGAACCAGTAGCAGAAATACCTGAAGATCCGGGTAATTTTTATTAGTATAGTTTTCTATTTATAACTCTTAGAGACCGAAAATTAGGATAGTGTATAAGGGTGATCTACAGACCTCCGTAAACGCAAACCGCAGCCGCAACGCAATGCGCACAACACAATACGCATGTGCAAAACACGATTTTGGTTTGTGGGCATTGCGTTGCGGCTGCGATTTGCGTTTACGGAGGTCTGTAGAATCACCCTAAGAGACATTCTACAATTGAGCGATTGACGTCTGCGATCGTGCGCAGCGCTTGCGTTTGGCAGGGAGGCAACTGTTGTATAAAAAAATAAATTAAAATGCAGTAGTGGTAGAGATAGCAGAATAAAATAATGAAAAATTAGCAAAATTAATGAAAATAAATAGAAAACATGCAGAATTTATTTTTTTTTATTGTAAAAATTTTACAAATAATAAACAATAACCTTAAAACTATAGAAGTTTATTATTTTTATTTATTTAATGAAAATAAGTTTAAAGATTTAAAAAAAAAATGAACTAAAAAATCAAGAAAAAAAATAGTAGTTTCAAAACTTTCATTTGAGTCTTCATTCCTCTTTCATCCTCAATGAACTTAGAGAAATCTGACTATCATATTATAATTATAATACTTGTTAAAAGAAATAAAGTTTAAAATTTTTGGTGCTAAAGTTCTAAGATTAAATTATTTTAATTGATTTTCCTGACTTGATCCTGAAACAGTTTTGTACTCTATCTTAGTTATGTTAACGGTAAGCGAGTACCAGATACAACTTGGCTTATAAGTTTCTTAAACTTGTAAACCTGAATAGTCCAAGTCTTCAAATTTGTTTCTTCTAGTTCTGGTGGGTAATCAGAACTAGGAAAAACAAACTCCAAGGCTTTTGAAAGTCAGGTTTCTAATTTGACTCCAAAATTTTTAAGATTTGAAAAAAAATCTTCGAGTCTTCAGATGACTCCTATAAAGCTTTTGAGAATCAATTCTGAACTATAGAAAAATATCAAAATTATTTTAAGCAAGTTCTAATAGGTAAAAAGAACTAGAAAAAAATAACCCAATTATTCTATCAGTTGCAGTTATGGTTTTGGTTCTGAAACTTTTTCTTATAGTTTTAGTTGTTAAATCGACATACGAATAAGATATATCTCTTACCTTATAAGTTTCTGTATGAATCTGATAACCTTAATACTCCACTTTTTGTGTTAAATCAGGAACCTGAAGTGCTGGAGCCTGAAAGTTTATTTTTTCTGGTTCTTTTGGTCCATCCAAATTAGAAGAAAAAAATTTTAAGACTTGGAATATTAAGCGATTATCAGAAACTCATAAGGTAAAAGATATATCTTATTCGTTTGTCGATTTAACAACTAAAACTATAAGAAAAAGTTTCAGAACCAAAACCATAACTGCAACTGATAGAATAATTGGGTTATTTTTTTCTAGTTCTTTTTACCTATTAGAACTTGCTTAAAATAATTTTGATATTTTTCTATAGTTCAGAATTGATTCTCAAAAGCTTTGTAGGAGTCATCTGAAGACTCGAAGATTTTTTTTCAAATCTTAAAAATTTTGGAGTCAAATTAGAAACCTGACTTTCAAAAGCCTTGGAGTTTGTTTTTCCTAGTTCTGATTACCCACCAGAACTAGAAGAAACAAATTTGAAGACTTGGACTATTCAGGTTTACAAGTTTAAGAAACTTATAAGCCAAGTTGTATCTGGTACTCGCTTACCGTTAACATAACTAAGATAGAGTACAAAACTGTTTCAGGATCAAGTCAGGAAAATCAATTAAAATAATTTAATCTTAGAACTTTAGCACCAAAAATTTTAAACTTTATTTCTTTTAACAAGTATTATAATTATAATATGATAGTCAGATTTCTCTAAGTTCATTGAGGATGAAAGAGGAATGAAGACTCAAATGAAAGTTTTGAAACTACTATTTTTTTTCTTGATTTTTTAGTTCATTTTTTTTTTAAATCTTTAAACTTATTTTCATTAAATAAATAAAAATAATAAACTTCTATAGTTTTAAGGTTATTTTTTATTATTTGTAAAATTTTTACAATAAAAAAAAATAAATTCTGCATGTTTTCTATTTATTTTCATTAATTTTGCTAATTTTTCATTATTTTATTCTGCTATCTCTACCACTACCGCATTTTAATTTATTTTTTTTAATACAACAGTTGCCTCCCTGCCAAACGCAAGCTCTGCGCACGATCGCAGACGTCAATCGCTCAATTGTAGAATGTCTCTAAGGCTGATTCTACACTCTCCTGGCAAAACGAGAAAATATGACCAACAAAACGAGATTTCTTTGAGTTTCTCATTTATAAATCAGAAATCATAAGATTTCTCGTTTACAAAAAAGAAATAGCGTCAGCGCGAGTCGCAAAAAGAGAAATCTTAAAAAATACAGTTTCAAAACGAGAAATATCAAGTTTTCTCGTTTTTTAGTAATATACTATAGTAAAAAGACGCGAAGGAATGATGCAGCGTTGCAGACAATTCACTTACTAATATTTAAACTAAAAAATTACAAATATATTATTTTTAATTATATAAATAATTAATTTTATATGCTATTAAAATTTTTAATATAATTTTCAAAATTATAAACAAAATTACATTAAAAATGTTAATAAAATAGGATTCATCGTTTCTTTTGTTATTATGGTATTTTATTTTATCTGTTTTTCAAGCAAAAGTAAATTGTTGATAACCTAAATAATTGAGTAAGAAGCAAATAAACTTAAAAATTTATTAATATTATATTGATTTATTCTTTGGAATAATTAAATGAACTCTTCCCAAACTGAAAATTATTAGTATTTCATTCACAGTCTTCATAACACTCTTCCTGTAGTATTTGATTAGTCGAACTAGGATATCGGTATGAACTTATTATACGGATTGTATGAAAAATGCTACTTAGAATGATTTCTAATTTTGCAAGATGCTTTATTACAGTATTCCAAAGAATAAATCCTTTTGATATTAAAAATGAATTCAGTAGATATCCTTTTGGTATTTTATTATTTGTTTTTTCAAGCAAAAGTGAATTGTTCAAAACCTAAATAACTGAGTAGGAAGCAAATACACTTTAAAAATTCTTAATATTAAAATGATTTATTCTTTGGAATACTGTAATAAAGCATCTTGCAAAATTAGAAATCATTCTAAGTAGCATTTTTCATACAATCCGTATAATAAGTTCATACCGATATCCTAGTTCGACTAATCAAATACTACAGGAAGAGTGTTATGAAGACTGTGAATGAAATACTAATAATTTTCAGTTTGGGAAGAGTTCATTTAATTATTCCAAAGAATAAATCAATATAATATTAATAAATTTTTAAGTTTATTTGCTTCTTACTCAATTATTTAGGTTATCAACAATTTACTTTTGCTTGAAAAACAGATAAAATAAAATACCATAATAACAAAAGAAACGATGAATCCTATTTTATTAACATTTTTAATGTAATTTTGTTTATAATTTTGAAAATTATATTAAAAATTTTAATAGCATATAAAATTAATTATTTATATAATTAAAAATAATATATTTGTAATTTTTTAGTTTAAATATTAGTAAGTGAATTGTCTGCAACGCTGCATCATTCCTTCGCGTCTTTTTACTATAGTATAATCGCGTCGGATTTAAAAAACGAGAAAACTTGATATTTCTCGTTTTGAAACTGTATTTTTTAAGATTTCTCTTTTTGCGACTCGCGCCGATGCTATTTCTTTTTTGTAAACGAGAAATCTTATGATTTCTGATTTATAAATGAGAAACTCAAAGAAATCTCGTTTTGTTGGTCATATTTTCTCGTTTTGCCAGGAGAGTGTACAAAACCGTAAAATCGCCCCGCAATCCGCAACCGTAGACCGCAACGCAAGAAATTTTTCAGTGTAGCCAACTCATCTTAAATTTATTAAATTTTATAACCAAAAATAATAAAGTAAAAATAATAAGCAAAGGCAAGAAAATAAAATTATAATAATTAAATAAATGATTCATAAAAGTAATTAAATATTAAATATAATTATTAATTTTTTAAAAGTTCAGTTATTATTCGGCAGAAAATGGAAAAATATCATAAAATTTTATATTTCTTAATTATCTCATACAATCTCATTATTTTTTTCTGTTTTTAAAAAAGTATATTCCGTTTTATAAAATTTGTGTTATGTGGAGATTTGGATTTGATTTATAACATAACGATTAAAATTCATCTTCATACTTTTGAAATTTAAATAATCATGTCTCTCTAGAATTCATTTGTTGTATAAAAGTAACTATCTTCAACCAAATGAATAAACTCTCTAACTCCAAATGGAGTTATAAAAACTTTTTTCTGACTAATTACTAACTGGGAAGTTAATTAACTACACAGATAGTAATTACCTGGACAAGAATTTTTACACTGCAGCTAGTTTAATGAATTATGTTGTGAGAGTTGCATGTAGCTGCAATGTTCTAATTTTTTTTTTGCCTTTGCTTGCCATTGATTGCAATACACATCAAACGACTGAATTATATAATGTTGTATACAAAAAAATGTTTTTAATTTTATCTAATAGATAAAAAATTAAATAACTCCTTTCTTTCCGATGAACCTGTGAGGTCAATTGGAAGATTTTTTATAACACCAGGTAAAATTTAGGCTCTATGGCTCCAAACATCTTAGACAAATTACTAGTTTCAATTTTTCTGATCATTGCTCTACCCATAGAAAGAAAAATATTATTTTTGCATAAAAATAGTTATTATGGTAATGGTAATAGCATGGTAATGGTCGAAAAAATTGGAAATCTAAAAATCTGCATGTATAGTTTGGAGGAACCAAAAGTCCTTACCAACTGCATGTGAAATCAATTTTCAGATTAGCCGCAACATGGAACGAAGGTTTTTCAAAACTTCTTGATTTTTTCTCTCTTTCTCTAATTGCCTTTTCTTATTTTAAATAGCCTTAGAATATGTCTATCTTTTTTTTCTTGAAATATATTAATTTAGATTGTCTTGATCATGACAAAAATGGAGTTAATAATTGCGATCTAAAAAGATATACAGAGCATATATTTTACTTAGTTCGATTTAAAAAATAATTCTTAAACAAGGTCTAATGGACATCAGAAGACCATATCGAAAAGAGAACAGTCGTTTGGTTAAAATTAATTTCCTTAATCAATCTAAATTAATATATTTCAAAAAGAAAAAAGATAGACATATTCTAAGGCTATTTAAAGTAAGGAAAGGCAATGAGAGGAAAAGAGAAAAAATGAAGAAGTTTTGAATAACCTTCGTCCATACTGCGGGTAATCTGAAATTTGATTTCACATGCAGTTGGTAAAAACTTTTGGTTCCTCCAAACTATACATGCAGATACCATAATACTATTTTTATGCAAAAATAATATTTTTCTTTACATGGGTAGAGCAATGATCAGAAAAATTGGAATTATTATTTCGTTTAAGATGTTTGGAGCCATAGAGCCTGAATTTTACATAGCGTTATAAAAAATCTTCCAATTGACCTCACAGGTCCATCGGAAAGAAAGGAGTTATGTAATTTTTTATCTATTAGATAAAATTAAAAACATTTTTTTTGTATACAACATTATATAATTCAGTCATTTGAAGTGTAGTGCAATCAATAGCAAGCAAAGACAAAAAAAAAATTAGAACATTGCAGCTGCATGCAACTCTCACAATATAATTCATTAAACTCACTGCAGTGTAAAAATTCTTGTCCAGTTAATTATACTATCTGTATAGTTCATTAACTTCCCAGATAGTAATTAGTCAGAAAAAAGTTTTTATAACTCCATTTGGAGTTACACGCAGTGCTCGCACGCGCAGTTAAAAAATTTAAAAAAGTCGAAAAAATTAAAAAATTTTTGAGAATCATGCCTTAAGATACATAAAAGCTTATATTCATCTGATAATTGTGAGCATTATAATGTGTTCGACAAAATTTTTATTATTTTTCTTTTTTTAGTGAATTTTAATATAATTTATTTAATTGCAGAGGTAATGGTAGTGGACATGGAGATCGTGGAACACGGTAAGCAAAAAAAAAAAAAACAATAGAAAAAATGTTTGTATTTAATCTTTTTCTTTTATTTAGAGTGTCATGTTTGTTTGGAGGTCAGGCCTGTAAGGATGTAATGCCATGCGGCCATAGGCCAGCATGCCATGAATGTTCCATTTTAATTAGAAGAGCGACAAATCAATGTGCCTTTTGTTATAGATTCATTGAGTACATAGCTCCAAATTGATTTTTTTGTGTATTTCATATGTAAAGATTCCTGAATTAATAAAATGTGCATGAATAAAATATTTAATAAAGAAATTTACAAATTTTTACATACTTATGTTAAATTTTAATTATCTCCTTTAATAATCAATAAAGACTCTACCTTGATCTAATTCCAATATACAACATTACTGCGCCATTTATGGTGTCGTTTCTAACTCATTCAGGCCGAGGCGAAGAGTTTTATAAATGAGCAAAAATAAGTATATTCCCTTATAGATAAAATTTAATTAGTATATTAGTAATATTAATTAATAATAATTTAATTAAAAAAATTATAAGTAAAATTTCATCCTCTTTCAGAATCTGATATTAGTTTTCACCGGCAACCCTTCAAAATACCCTAAAAACAGAGGTGAAAGGGGTAGGTCAGGAATTATTAGGAAATTTTTGGAAAAATCAATGAAAAATGTATCCAATTTTATTGAAAAATGTTTGAAAATAATATTTTTTATGTAAATTTAAGTAAACTTCGTACACATTGTGGTCTTATTCATTTTTGTCCTATTTACAACCCTGAAAAGGTGGGTAGGGGTGGTACAACAGTCAAAATACGGTTTTGGTTGTATTATCACTGAGGGATACCAGATTTGTTCTTCTACTGGTTTTTTGGGTCGCTGAACACGAAAATTGGGAGTCATTTGGCAGAGAAATTGGGGCTTCACCCTTAAATTTGCAAAAACTACCCCCAAAAAGGTTTTTTTTTTACATATTCGCACTTTGAGCTCTCAGATTTGCACCATACGGGTTTATTGGGTCGCTGATCAATAATTTCGACTTCTTTTTCATAAATAATTAAAATTGCACCCCTAAATTGGCTAAAAGTACCCCTACAAAGGGGGTGACAAGTGCCATAAAATATTATTTTATGATAACTGTCATAAAAAATTTATAACTGGTTTGTGTAACTACACAACCAACGAGCATGGAACATGTTCACTTATAACACTGATAATAAAGTATCTATTGTGTTCATAATATAAATATTTACATCCAAATATTTATATTTAGATTTTTATTATAGAAATCTTGCTGCTTAGACATCAAAGTGAACAAAATTAATTAAATTTTCAAATTATTATAGTTTTTTAAATAATATTAATTTATTTTTTATTAATTTTTACAATAAATTCATTAAAAATTATGCACCAATGGTCCCTAGGTACTTCTGCACCAATGCTCCCTAGGTACATCTGCACCAAAGGTCTTTAGGGACTTCTGCACCAAAGTCTATTTCACCCCCCCCCCTAAAAAACGTCAATTTTTGACCCCCCCCCCTAAAAGCGTCACTTTTTTGAACCCCCCCTGCCTTTTTCATTTTTGTTATATTGTAATAATACTCCAGTAAAATCACGGTTTTGGTGGTATTGTTTGTGGCCGCTACCAGATTTGGCCTACTATAGGTTTTTTGGGTCACTGTACACGAAAACCGGGGTCTTTTCTATGCGCGATTGGTGCTTGACCCTTAAATCGGGCAAAACTGCCCCTAAAAAGGACATTTTTGCTGTATTCATTGTAAGCCTTTGAAATTTGGTATACGGGGGTTTTTTGGGTCGCTGATAACAAATATTGCAGTTATAACTATGAAAAATTACCCCTTCACCCTTAAACCGGGCAAAACTACCCCCAAAAAGGGCATTTTTGCTGTATTCATTGTAAGCCTTTGAAATTTGGTATACAGGGATTTTTTTGGTCGCTGATAACGAATATTGCAGTTATAACTATTAAAAATTACCCCTTCCCCCCCTAAATTGGGCAAAACTCTTAACTAGGGCATTTTTTCTGTATTCACTGTAAGCCTTTGAAATTTGGTATACGGGGGTTTTTTGGGTCGCTGATAACGAATATTGCAGTTATCACTATGAAAAATTACCTCTTTACCCTTAAATTGAGCAAAACTGTCCCTAAAAGGGGTTTGTTTGCTACTTTCAATCTAGCCCTTCAAGATTTGGTATATTAGGGTTTTTTGGGGCACTGATTACAAAAATCGATGTCTTTTCAATTAAAGACGTATATCCGTGGAGTGAAGGGGAGATATTTTTTTTCGGACCTCTTTCTTCCTCTTGCGAGTTTCGTATAAGAAATTCCAAAATGTTTTTGTTTAAATTTCTGTAAATAAACATCTAGGAGCTCTGAAATTTTTTCTATAAGTTTTTATAATAATAAATTATATTTTAAAAAAATATTACCAAAATCTGTTCTGTAAATTTTTTGTTTGGAGCTCTTAAAATCTCTTACGGTGAATAAGTATGTAAAATACATAAGTACGTATTGTAAAAAATTTACAGAACAGAGTTTGATAATAGTTGGTTAAAATATAATTTATTATTATAAAAACTTATAGAAAAAATTTCAGAGCTCCTAGATGTTTATTTACAGAAATGTAAACAAAAACATTTTGGAATTTCTTATACGAAACTCGCGAGAGGAAGAAAGAAGTCCGAAAAAAAATATATCTCTTTCCTCCACGGATATATACTACCTTAAAACGTAACTCTTTAACCTTATGTTAGCCGAAACTACTCCTAAAACGGGCGCTTTCGCTATATTCGTTCTAGCCATCTAAGATCACAATAAACAGCCCTTGAAGGGTTATTTTGAGGCATAATAAAAGTTTTGTTTAGTGCAAAAAAATTTTTTTTAAATTTTTGAAAAATTTTTCAAATGATAAAACATTTGCTTACCTTTAATTTAGAAATAAGATAACTTGTAAAATGTATGATTCGTTTATTTATACCTTTCAAACCTTTTAGGAGTAGTTTTAGCAAATTTGAGACTGAAGACCTAATTTTTAATTGAAAAAAACGCGATTTTCGTGATCAGCGATCTAAAAAACCCTTTAAGACCAAATCTTGGAGGGCTAGAGCGAAAATAGAAAAAACACCCCTTTCAGGGGTAGTTTTGTCCAATTTAAGGGTGAAGGGGTAATTTTTCATAGTTATAGCTGCAGTATTCGTTATCAGCGACCCAAAAAACCACCGTATACCAAATTTCAAAGGCTTACAATAAATACAGCAAAAATGCCCTTTTTAGGGGCAATTTTGCCCGATTTAAGGGTGAAGAGGTAATTTTTCATAGTTATAATTGCAATAATCGTTATCATCGACCCAAAAAACCCCCGTATATCAAATTTCAAAGGCTTACAATGAATACAGCAATAATGCCCTTTTTAGGGGCAATTTTGCCCGATTTAAGGGTCAAGCCCCAATTGCGCATAGAAAAGACCCTGATTTTCGTGTTCAGCGACCCAAAAAACCTATAGTAGACCAAATCTGGTGGCGGCCACAAACAATACCTCCCCCCCTCCGTGATTTGACTGGAGTATAATGTAATTATGTCTTCTATATAGCTGACAAAATTATAACAAAAGAAGATTTGGAACTAAAGTATAGAAAAATTCTTATGACATTATACTTTGTTAGGTGGAATAGAACATAAAGAAAATTTTGTTAAATAGTTTTTTAATTTATTAAAATTATTCATTTAAATTTTGCCGTTTTAATATATTTATATTAACAGGTTGTTTAGATAGAACAGTTACCGACATTAGTTTTTTTGAAATAATTAATTTTGTTGTGAAAATAAAAATTTTAATTTTATTTTATCCACTCCGTAATTAAATTACGAGTTAAATTATGGTAATTGTAATCAATAGGACTTATCTTAAAAATGATGCCACTAAAATAAGGGATTATCTATAATAGTAACTGCATATGCCTATATAAATCTGTATATCTTTATATTTTTTTTAGTCTCGTAATGCCATGATATGTGCGCCATTTAAGAATCATTTGTATGCCAACGAAAAAAATATTTCCTGGTTCTCTGATAATGAGAAAAAGAATTAAGGTTCTAATAAATGCAAAACATTTATGAAAATTTGGGACGTTTTTTACTTCTGATAGCCAACGGTTTGTATGCGACTATTTCCTCGTTAGTAGCGAGACAACATATCTTTACCAGCTACACAATAGGGCACAGTAGATATTATAGCATAATAAAAAAAAATTGTCGTGTTTGACATAAAAGTGGCAAAATCTTTTTGGCACCCATCGCCGATTTCGTGTTAACGCTTTTTTTTTTGCATTCTATTGGGTTAATTACCAGGAAGCCATGGTGGCAGTCACGGCCTCGTAAATTTTTTTTTCTTCTCGTAAATATTTTTGGTGCTCATAAAAAGTACTTTCTCGTAGAAGTGCACATATATTAAATGAAATGCGTATGATATGCCATTGATATACGTTAATAAACGTATAATGTATATATTTTATATGAATACATATAGAATGGTCAGAAACCGTAATTATACGAAACGTGAATTGGAAACTAAATTTTAGATGCAAAAGTTGATCTCTTGAGAGTTGAGAAAAATATACTCGGAGATTTTAAAAAATTTTCGGGAAGAAAAAAGCTAGATTAAAACTACTCTCTAAGGCTCGAATGACTTCTTTTTTTGGGTAAGACTTCGGTCACATCTCGTTTTTGTGGTCATTTTAGCAAACGAAACTAGAGTATAACAAACCTTGTTTTTGGGGGTCATCTGAGAACCAAAAAACCCTTATAAAAGAACTTCCCTCATCTTGATTGTGAAAAACCATCCCCTATTCCGCAATTTGACCAATTTATTCATTAAAGACGCAATAGGGTTGTTGTTGGAAAATAATTTTTGAAGTTCTATTTTGTTGGTTGTTTAGCTACGTAATTTACCCGTTGCGTCGTTTTATCATTGCTATTAATAACTCTGTTGTTTTTAATTATAATGAAAAATAAAAAAATACTTCATAATTTTTTTCAAATATATATTTATAATTTTAAATAATCTTAATATCGTGCAAAAACCAAGCCAATTGACACCAATAAAAAATGATTTTCTTATCCAATTTATTAATCGAAAATTTATTTTTTTATATTTATCGTATCAAAAATTTTTTATTTTAATCAATTTACTTAAATCACTTAAATAAATAAATGAGAATTATAAATTAAAAAATATCAGTTATTAATAATGTTTAACTCATTATACCAAAATATAACATATATACCGTGATATCGACATTGGCTACAACTGGACACGTAAGATAGCGAAAAATCTGGTTCGGTTCCGAATCCCAGTCGAGCTAGATATATTTTTAAAATTATTTCTAATAAAAAAATAAAACTTGAATTTTTGATGTTAACATCGATTTAAACGGCGTAGATAATAATGACGTTTTTTTATAGCGTTAATTCTTAACGTCTCTAATGCAGGTAATCGGGTATATTCTATATTCATCCCTGAGGGTAAATTTTTAAATACTATTTATTTTAATTTCAAGAAGCTCAATTAGCCCTTCCTGTAAAGTTGGTATTTTAAATTTCAGCTTCACTAATTTGCTACTTTTATCCTTGAGAAGCGATTTTTTTTCAAAGGGGTAACGTGTACCCAAGAAGTAAGTATTTTTTTCCTTGAACCCATTTTCACGTATCTTTTTTTCAAAACGCCCACTTTAATGAGCCTTGCAAGCAATTATCAAAGTTCCAGATTATATTTCTGCATTAAGATGCTTTTAGGTAAATTATATTTTCCTTCCTTTTATTATCCACCATCTTGGATAATCTCAAAATTATTTCAAAACGATAAATTTTTATTTCTCTATCTCATATCCGTTTTTATCAATCTGAAAAACCTCATGATACAAAGAAAGACAATGTTCTATTGGGTTTTTTGCAGTGTCTATAAAAATTGGAATAAATCAATGATATGTGCAGAAAAATTGTACACGACCCATGGCCGTAAAATATATTTCCCCAAATCGCAATTTACAATCCTCGTCTTCACCTTGGAAGGTAATTTCCGTGAGATTTGGAACATTCTTTATTTTTCTGGCCTTGGGTCGTAAAAAACTATTTTTTGATACTTAAAATTAAAAAAATATTGTTCATTTAAAATTATAATAAAAAAATATTAAAAAAAAAGGAAATCATATGCAATATTTAATATTTTTTTCTTGAGATCAATTTTGAAAATAAAAATAATATTGTTTTATTGAATTTATGAAAAAATTCAATGTTTGCAATCTGCATCTTATTGTATTTATTTATGAAAATTACTGATGGAGCCAATTTTACTGTGATTAAGCATGAAACATGATTTTGAGGGGGTTGGCGGGCTTTAGCACGCAGGAGGTTTATTATAATATTAATAAACTTGAATTTATTTTTAGGTTGATTTAAATTTTGAGTTTTCATGCCGTTACAATTTTATTTTAAAATTTCATTTAACATTTAAAAAAAAAAATTTAACTACAAAAAAAAATGAAAATTATAATAATTTTCATTTATATAAAAAATTCGATTATTTGATTTATTTATTGCGCCGCGATAAAGACAGAAGCTAAACTTTTTTTTATTGGTTTATGAAATGAAAAGGATAGATAAAAACCGTTTTCTATTGGTGGCGCTATCAGTACTGGATTCGTGTGTATTCGAGATCAACCACAACTCCAAAATTTATTTGATCGACATAAAGATCGATGCATGATCGGGGCATGTTTTTATAATAAGTTTTTTTAAAATATTTATTTACAAATTGCAAGTGAATTGCAATATCCGATATGAATACTTTATTAAAAATGCATTTTATTTTTACAATTATCGTTAAATATAATTTTTTTTTTTAAATGAGTTTTATCAACTTTGATAAAGAGTATCATTTCAATGTATTCAGTGATTATTGGTGACATTGCTATAATTTTAAAGAAATTTAAAAATGTTAAAAATTTTAACATTATTTGATAGTAAAAAAATTGTTTGAGAAAAAATGTTTTACCTACGATAAATTATTGATTACTCTTTAGCAGTTACTGCGTTTCTTTTTAGCCTTGCTGCATTTATATTTGGCAAAATTAAATTTATTTAAATTTATTTAAAAATAAAATTATCAAATTTTGCAAGTTTATTTAATATTAGGTGATTTTGAGAGAAGTTCTCGCCGATTGGGAGTATATTTCAAAGTATACTTCTGCCAGCAATAGGCGCTCGTTGTAATCCAGATAATTTAAATATCTTAATAAGTCTTTATTGTGAACATCACGAAGGAAAGTTTTATTATTATTCAGAGACATTGCGTGTTCTTTTATAACAATCTTGGATTTCTAGTCATCCAAAAACTTTAAAAGTCATGTATCTCACATTAAAACCTACTTAAAAAGAAATTTTAAATTATCCATAATTATTGTATATGTTCATGCAACATATTAAAGATACAGGATTAGTAAATCTAATTCAATTTTGACTAGATATTGGTGAGTAATTTTTAAATAGAAGTTTTTATTTGTTGATATGTTTTCTAAATAATGTAGATAATAATAAAAACTTATGACCGGTTTGTGTAACTACACAACCAACTAGCATGGAACATGTTCACTAATAACTAACACTGATAATAAAGTATCTATTCTGTTCATAATATCAATATTTATATCCAAGTATTTCTGCACTAAAGTTCTTTAGAGACTTCTGCACCAATGCTCCCTAGGTACTTCTGCACCAAAGGTCTTTAGGGACTTCTGCACCATAGGTCCCTAGGTACTTCTGCACCAATGCTACCTAGGTACTTCTGCACCAAAGGTCTTTAGAGACTTCTGCACCATAGGTCCCTAGGTACTTCTGCACCAAAGGTCTTTAGGGACTTCTGCACCAATGCTCCCTAAGTACTTCTGCACCAAAGGTCTTTAGAGACTTCTGCACCATAGGTCCCTAGGTACTTCTGTACCAAAGGTCTTTAGGGACTTCTGCACCATAGGTCCCTAGGTACTTCTGCACCAAAGGTCTTTAGGGACTTCTGCACCAATGCTCCCTAAGTACTTCTGCACCAAAGGTCTTTAGAGACTTCTGCACCATAGGTCCCTAGGTACTTCTGTACCAAAGGTTTTTAGGGACTTCTGCACCATAGGTCCCTAGGTACTTCTGCACCAAAGGTCTTTAGGGACTTCTGCAACAATGCTCCTTAAGTACTTCTGCACCAAAGGTATTTAGAGACTTCTGCACCATAGGTACCTAGGTACTTCTGTACCAAAGGTCTTTAGAGGCTTCTGCACCATATGTCCCTAGGTGCTTCTGAACCACTGCTCCCTAGGTACTTCTGCACCAATGCTCCCTAAGTACTTCTGCACCAAAGGTCCCTAAATCGAAAATATTCTAAGTCCCATTTGACCCGCCCCCCCCTTAAAAAAGACATATTTGACTTTGTAGTTTTCTTGTCACTTGATAGAAATAGTATATTACCGAGCCTGTGTCCAGAAAAGTAAAGAATGGCTCAAATCGCACGTAAATTACCATCCGAGGCGAAGCCAAGGTTGATAAACTGCGATTTGGGTCATTCTTTATTTGTGGGCAAGGGTCGTATAGTATTTTTCTTTGTCAGTGGCGAGAAAATGCGTGCTTTCTGGCCGCTTACAAGAAAAAAAAATCTTCATGAAATAATTGTAAATAGTAAAAATAATGCTCATATATAACAACACAATGGACTTATACTGCCATCTATGTTTCACCAAATAAATTATTCTTCATATTTCTAGATCTTGACTGTTTTTGACATCATGCTCGTTTAACTAGGACATAATGTTTATGCGTAATGAAGAAGGCAACTTAAAAAAAAAAAATTACCCTAGTATGTTAACCTACCCTAGCATAAAATGGCGCTAATTTCAATAATTGCTCTATTTTTGCGAAAAAATTTGATTTTTGGCAAAAAAAAAAAAATTTTTCACAAAATTTAACCTTGTGGTCCTGTCATTAAAATACATATTTCCTGAGATTTTCATAAAAATCTGATTGTTTTTGCCCAAGTTATTAAAAAAAATTAAAAAATTGGACAAAATTCGATTTTTGGAGGTTAGGATGTATTTTAATAGTAACCTCACCCAATTAGTTCCATTCTCTGTCCAATTACGAAAATTTTCCATTTTTTTTTTTTTTTATGACCATTTTAACCAGAGATCGCGCAAATATGAAATATTCCTTTAGTGCCTTTCAAATTTGCTATTTTAATATTTTTGGACAATTATTTTTTACTATTTGACTACTTTAAAATATTTTATATTTTAAGGAGGTTTATCCGTTAAAAAAAATAATGACAGAATGTAATAAAACGTGAATAGTATTAAAGTTTAAACATTTCTGAACTAAAATCGACTTATTTTTACCTATGTCACCGACTTAATTAATTTTTTATTCATAAAATAAAAGTAGT
>JAKSXM010000225.1:0-44838 GCA_022575985.1 Anagrus nilaparvatae
TTTCGGATTTAGCAATTTTAAGGGTAATTCTGAATTTTTTTTTTTCTTCATATTTTGTCCCATTTTTTAAAGAGAATCCCCTCAGATTTTGCCCCAGCTATCCCCAGCCACCTTCTAAACCGCCCCATAAAGCAAATATTTTACTATGTCCAAAAGTTAAAAATAAAAGTACCTTATTTTCGTATTTTGATGTTCTAAAAACGAAATTTCAAGTCAGAATTTACCTATAACCCTCAGTTTTTGTCTTAGCTACCAAAGTTCCTCTCAAAACGATTAATTAACCTTGCTCTAGTGGACTTTAGAGGGTAACTAGGCTAGCTGGGACAAAAAATATGGATGATGGATAAATTCTGACTAAAAACGTAACTAAGATATACTTTAATTTATAACTTTTGCACAAAGTAAAATAGTCACAATCTGGGGCAATTTAGAGGGTGGCTGGGGTAGCTGGGGCAAAAACTAAGGGTGGTAGGTAAATTCTGACTTGAAATTTATTTTTAGAACATTAAAATACGTAAATAAGGTACTTTTATTTTTAACTTTTGGACATAGTAAAATATTTGCTTTTTGGGGCGATTTAGAGGGTGGCTGGGGTAGCTGGGGCAAAAACTAAGGGTGGTAGGTAAATTCTGACTTGAAATTCGTTTTCAGAATATTAAAATACGTAAATAAGGTACTTTTATTTTTAACTTTTGGACATAGTAAAATATTTGCTTTTTGGGGCAATTTAGAGGGTGGCTGGGGGTAGCTGGGGCAAAATCTGAGGGTGTAGGCTAAATTCTGAATTCAGATTCGGTTTTAGGACATCGAAAAACTTACCTGTAAGTAGGTCCAGTTATAGGATCAGAACTTTTTTTTTGTGCAGCTGTGTATTTGGCACAATTATTATGTATCAAAAGACTACCATTTTGCACTAAAACTTTTTTATTTTGGATATGTAGGTTCAGAGATATCATCAGTCAAAGTAGCCGTTTTTTACCCATTTTTAAAAACTACATAGCACCCACAAAACTTTTTAAGAAATTAACCAATTACCACGAAAGTGATCTCATTTTCTTTGTTTTAATAAATAACAACTTTTAAGAGAAAAAAATTTTACAAAACTTACCGTTAATCTACTTTTATTTCAATTTTTCTGTTTTTAAAATGTTGACCTGCCGCCGCTCAGTGCCTAAAATAGGCACAGTAGATTTACAGAGTCGGAAAGGTGAATGACAATAAAAAACTAAACCCTTTTCCAGTCAATTTGAGAAAACCAAAATCTTTTTAAGTTGCCATCATTTTTAGACAGAGGGGGGTGGCCGGGTTGAGAAATAATCGCCCATATGTACATTTTTTAATGACATACTTAAGTACATAAGACATACATAAAGTTCAATCATAATTCACGAGTGTCGATTTAAATAATACAAAAAATTTAATTTTATAAAAATAAATATGCTGATAAATATATAATAAAATGGCTGCCAAAAATCAAGAATTGTATTTACTAGAAAACTAAAACTGATGGATGGGAGGACTTATTTTTAGTTGAGCTCCTGAAACAAAAAAATAGTTTGGACCAATTTCCGCGATCGATCCTTGAGCACAGTTGACATTCAATCCTTCTTTCATAAGTTTTTGGTACCAGGGGAAATATTTTTTACGGTGAATCTGTTATTAATCCATTTTCTAAATATTATAGTAAATATACAAAACTAAAATGAAATAATTAAAAAAATGCGAATAAGTTAAAATGCTAAAAAAAAATTCTTTAAATTATGAAACATTATACCTCTCTTTCTTGTCACTCTCACTCTCACTCTCTCTCTCTCTCTCTCTCTCTCTCTCTCTCTATCTTTATCTCTCTCTATTTCCCCCTCAAAATCAAAGATTAATTTTAAACAGTTATTGGTAAAAGAAGTGGGCTGGAAGCGCTGGAAGTGGGAATAACTTATTTGAATTTATTCGAAATTTACTTATAAGTAACAACCATCAGGGTAACAACATATACGTTTTCGAGAGCGCAGAATCAAGTCATAAAGTTTTGTGCTCGACAAATATAAAATAAAACTATAAATAAAATTAAAACGTATAAATTTTTCACTTCGCATTAGAAAGAATAAAATGTGTCCACGTGCTCAGTTTTTAAATATGGGATTGAAATATTATCAGGTAAATTATATTTCATGTATTTTTTGAGAAATTTTTATTGTTTAATTTTTTATTAAAAAAAATTATATTGGTGACCTAATTTAAAATTTTAAAACTAAGATTTGTGAAAGTCACAATCATAACTTACTTTTAAATACACTTTTCTAAAACCATAAAATTTAATAAATTATGTTAAAAAGTTATTTTTATCAATAGAAGAAGGCTTCTAAATTTTTTGTAAAATATAAAATTACATAAAACAAATAGGTATTTTACAAGAGATTTCTTATTTTTTAAAAGATTAATTGATGACGTCACTTTTTAAATTATAAATATACTCGTATAGGAATGAGTTTCTCGGATTTCTAATAAAAGCAGTCGCTATTTAAATTTTTTACCCGTTATATTATTTCAAATGACTACAAAATTAAATATAGAAATAATTTTATATACTTTTTTTTATAAAAATTTATATAACAAATCCGAAATATTTAATATTCGACATTACAAAATAAATAATTCATTCATTAAAATAAAATATTACAGGATTTATGTGATTATTAATCCTTTACAATATCTCTTTAATAATGCTACAGTGTATATGCTTGTAATTTTTTTGGTTAAATGTTAAATTGTTAACATTGTACAATGTTAAATTTCCTTTGCATCGAGCATGTATCGAGTACAATCCGAGTAGCGAATCCCCTAAGAGTCCCACTTGGAACAACTGCGGTCGATTTTTTACGTTTCCTTGGTTTGGAACAATATTAATTTTTGCATATTTATGATAACAAAAAAATACATATTTAATATTTTTTTTATCAAGCATCGAATTATGAAAAAAAATTTATTAAAATTCTGACTCATGCAAGCCAATATATCTATGCTATATACTGCTTAAATATCCAATATAATATTATATGTTTATAAGGCAATATAGAATATTTTAATTTAAATAGAATATATTTAATTTCAGAGAACTGGGTATTCGCCATTTTGTTTTTTATAAAAATAATTTTTATTTATTTATATGGACTTAGAATTATTTTTGGATCCAGGGAAAACTTTCCCACTTTCTTTATTAAAATTTAGGATATTTTGGCATAAAAGCTTTTTACATTTAATAAATAATATGGCCATTAGGATAAAATTTTGCAGTATTTGGAATGTTGCCCAAAAATATACGGCCTCATTTTTTACTAAATTTATGCCTAAATATTCCTAAACTTATAATAAAGAATGTTGGAAAATTTTAAGGAAGGTACCCAGTACTTTTCAATTCATTTAAAATAATTAAATTAAATAAAATCTATTATTTATAAATTTTTAATATTAATTTTATTTTTATTAGCTGAAGAATAGTATGCATAAGTACACTTACAAATATGCAAAGAAAATTAGTAAATATAAAAAACACCAGAACAGCATGTATATTTCCAGTTTCAGCAACTAATCGAAAAGGCTAATATTATAGTTGATGATAATATTTATTTATAACAGCCTATTTGAAATCAAGATTTGAAAAAAATTGTTTCTGAAAAATATGGAGGAATAATCAGAGATAACCTACATTTTGGAGCTTTCTCATAATTTTTTTGAGGTTTTCTGGTAAGTTATTTAGTCTATTCACATACAGCACAAAACTTAAAATGATTTTAAATAGTCCAAATGTTAGATTTATGTATTGTTATTTATATATATATTTTATCCTATATGTTAGATTTATGCACTTGTTTCCTAAAGTTTATGCGAGGCTACTTATATGAGATAGGTAAATAAGTTTTTTGATACGCTGATTTTAAATTTTTAGGCCCCGACTCCGAATAATTAGCCCTTATATCGACAAAATGTATTTTCGGCCGATTTTGAAGGTTATTTTGATTCCATAAAAAATTTTTTAATTTTTCTCAATGTTTTTGAAGTCGCCGAATAAAAATATTTATGCCCTGGCCTCAAAAAAATATTAGGGATAATTTGACCCAGAAAATTTTCTTCTCATGCTATTTACGGGCATCTATCGATCCATTATTAGCGTTTTTCTATACATATTACAGAAGATACTTATCTAGTTTTTATAAAAAATAACCAAGTTTCACTTTTTGGATTAGTTACAATTTTTTATTTATATTAAAGATATTAAGATGGAACATATTCATTGGGAAAATTATCTGAAAAGGTTCAGCTGAGTAGGAGGGGCTGAAAAAGTGACGTTTCTTTGGGGGGGGGGGGGTTCAAATGGAATTAGAAAATTTTCGATTTAGGGTCCCAGAAAAATTTGAAAAGAGAGTCAGGTCCTAATCAGGCCCTGGATAAGAACAAGAACTTAATACTTCAGGCTTATGGACTTAGAATCTTTAATTTTGTATGTTTGTTTGTTTGTCCGAAATGGATAAACTAGAAAGCGATAAAAGTTAGAAACGCGGGGCTTACGGCAAAAGATGGCAAAAATTACCGGTCAAAACATAGGCTAGGTTTAGTTTTGATTGATAACGATAAAAATTTTTTATGTTGAAATAACTGGATTTCCAAGGATAAAATTTTTATCAAATTTTTAAAAAAAATCTAAAAAACTGAAAACCGAGGAAAAATTTGTTTATCAAAAATAATTTCATTCAATTCGGGTATATTTTTTACGTATCCACCTAAATTTTCAAGGCGATCGGCTGGATCATCTGTCAAAAGTTACAATAATTTTTCGAAAATTATAAAGTTTAGGACTAATATTATATATATTTCTAATTTTTATCAGTCACTGATGTAGTAACTGAATATAGTAACTAAAAGAAACTTGATCAGCTATTATCAGGCAGAACCCTAGAATAGATCGTTTACTTCCTAGTCGAAGGAAACAACGACTGCTTGTGGATCCTATGGAAGGGTAGCGAAGCTTTGTATTGCTGATCACTAATTATCCATCTGGGTTCATTTGCCCGTAATTTTTATGATTCAGTAAATTTTAGATAATACTTCGGGTAAAAAAAGGTTGTTTTACAAAATAGTGAGTAACATAAAACAACATATTTTTGGAAAAATAAAGTTGCAGGGGTCCAGGGGGGCGCAGCCCCCTTGGTGGCTATCGGGGCGAGCGAAGCGAGCCGGAGGCAGCTAGTAATTCATATTTCGGGATTCATTATAATTTCGGTCTAGGACTTATAATGATTAGGGAGTATACGTTAAAACTATTATAATAGAACATGTTCAATGATCGTTGGTTGTGTGAAAACACAAACTAGTTATAAGTTTTTTTAATTGAAACATTTGGATAAAAACGTTTTAGAAATATTTTATGTTTAAATTTTAGTTATTCAACTTTTTAGAATTAACGAATTAAATCCTTTAAACTTTTCAACAATAAAAAATAAAATTAATCGTGAAACCCCCCCTTAGGTTCAAACTTATTTCTCGTTATCTGTTTCTTAAAAATTGTTCTTATAAGGGAAGTGTCAACTGTTTTGGAAGCCGATTTACTTCTGATTTTCAGAACAGGTTTTCGTACTGTAAAAAACTTTCATCCCCTCAGTTTACCTGAATGCCCCCCCCCTCCCCCGAGCCTTGAAATTAGATCTTCTAGCAGTGTTCTATAAGATAGGATTTATTAGGCTCTATTCTGCTCTATTCGTGTTACTGTTACCATGTAAGTAAAATAAATTCCTTACAGATGATCTCATTCTTTTAGTGTAAGTGTCAGCTTTTAATTCCCGTGAACTGTATTTTTTATCAGTAATTCTTTTTAACCGTTATTGACAGTGAATTAAATTAGGATATTTGGCAAAAATGACAAACTTTCAAATTTCTGCCAAAATTGTAAATTTTAATAAAATAGATTTTCTAATCTTCAAAAATTTTGTACAAGTTCCTAGTTTTTGAAAACTCTTTACTCGTCTATTTTTGATTATTTGTTTGCGAGATATGAAAATTTTAAGTTTTGAGTCCCGCTTTAAGATTTTTTAATAAATCTAAAATTTAAATACCATCTTTATTGAGCCATATCACAAAAACAACTGAAGCAAAAGGAACGAGTAAAAAAATTTTGGAGACCTATAAAATCAAAAGTTACAAAGTAAAAGTTTATCTGGTGGCCATTTGGTTTGACTATAACAGTAAGAAAATTACTGAAAAAAAATTCGGTTTACGAAAATTAAAAGGTTATACTCACATTAACCAACCGGTAGGTATTTGGTTGACTTACAAATTATCAGATTCATATAGAATGTAGTCCAAGAAACTCTATCTTACAGCATAGAACCCTGCTAGGGAGTCTAATTCTTAAGCCCACGGGGTCCATTCAGATAAACTGAGGGTATAAATGATGCTTTTTCAAGTACTACAATCTATCTTGAAAGTCAAAAGCATTGGCTTCTCAAAGTTGATACTCCTCTCGGTAGCGAATAGAGCCACAAGAATTGAACTCAAATCTTTGTATTGAGTTAAAACTATAATCACCAGGATATTTAATTTTATATATTAAACATATAATGTTCTGAAAATACTAAAATTTTTACTGAAAATTTAATACTTTAAAATCAGTGCTCTAAAAATATGTAAATATTCTGGTGATTGTGTTTACTTCCATCTCTGAGGGTCACTGAAGTTACATATCACATAATTCCGAAAACTGAATTTTCCCCTTTCATCCTCTGTGGATGCAATTTGAAATGATTTTCTTAATGTTTGTTGTTTATATAAAAAATTCTATAAATTATATTTTATCCAAAATTAAATTTATTAGCCATTTTTTCATGTAAAAATAAATATACAAAATTTATAAGCTAAAAATTACAAATTTATTTTTTAAGACTGCGTGATTTTTTATAATATATATTTAAAATTGTTTGAATAATATTTTAAGAAAAAAATAAATGACAAGAGCTTCTTATTTTGTAGTCTTAAACATCAGTAATTTATTTAGAGATTTCATTTAAGGCTACGATTTTGTTAATGTATGATTTTCGCTGTGCTAATCCGGAGTATTTATAGCTCAATAAATTCATTCAATAAATTTAGATTCAATAAATTAGACTCTATACTAATTTTAGGACCAATTTTGAAAATTTTTTTATGAATTTCGTAAACTAATTTCCCTGATAATTCTTGAATTCACAAAAAATATTTTCTTAAATATTACAGAGTTTCAAATGGTTTTGAGTTTATAATAATTTGCATTATGTTTTAGGTAGAATCTTGTAATTTGCATTGCAACTAAATGTGGAGTTTTTAGTTGGTTGAGGAAAAAAAAATGAAACACTTTTCATGAATATATCAAAGAATACAATTATTATTAATCAAATATTGTTCAAAACTCCGAATTAAGAATATAAAAAAAATCAGATATGTAAGAATTCCGTATAAAAGTAGGGTGATAAAATTTTCACTTGATTAAAATATTTGAAACAACATTAGGAACCTCAGATGAGCAAAAGACCTTGCAAGTGCTTAAATTATGATAAAAGATTTATGAATTCAAGATATCGCATTGTAGATCAACGAACTGCCGAATTATTTCATGAATATAAAAAGTGCAAAAAAACATTTAGCTATAATAGTTATTCAACTGCATAAAGAAGGATCAATATTGGTTAGAGATCATTTAACATGAAGAATGTTTAATGTCTTTCTAGCAACTGGAGGATTTGAAAATACTTAAAAGATCTCATCTCACACAGATGAAAAATCTTATAAATAATCAAAATCATATTCAAAATCAATTAACTGGTAACTTTTATCATATGTGAAATCGGTCATATTAGATTTTTGGATTCTAAGGTAAAGAACGAGTAAAATCTTATTTTAACTTGTACTTTTATTTAATTTATAAAAATATACAATGTGAAGACTGCTTTTCTCAGATTTTTGAAGTATCTTATATGCCACTGAAAATATGATATTGCATTGAAAATATTACGTACAGTTGTTTGCTTATAAGAAAAATATTTAAATTCATTAATAATTTACTCAAAAACATCCGACGGGATTGCCTATTAATTTGTTATAAACAAATAAATGGCGAAATATCTCTTTTTGGGTTTAAATTTTATTTAAACCCTCAAGTTAATAAGCAGAAATGAAATATGAAAATTAGTTTAGGAAAAAAAATTAAATAATAATAAAAAGAATAAAATATTTAATTTGTTTCTCCCACTTCTAGGAGACTTATGGTTGTTACGTTAAGAGATTTAGTACCGCAATCATAACCAATAAGAGAAAAAGCACGATCTATGATAGAAATAAATAGGATGACGTGTATCAGATCCATTTTCTAGAACATAAATAAGGAACATAAATAATAGAACATAAATTAGTATATGTTACTTAATAGGATTAATATAAGAATGCGTTTTAGCCTGTTAGGATGAACAACTTAGGATGAACCCTTTTCAGTTTTAATTTTTACATTTAGATTATCGAAAACATGTAAAACTTTATATGGACCAGTATATTGGTTTTCTAATTTACCGACTTTAGGGCCTTTTAATAGAAATACATTTGAACCAATTTTGAATTCTTTAACATTAGCCTTTTTATCATAATATTCTTTACATTTTTCTTTAGAAACTTTAAGGTTATCATGAGCTAATTTTTGAATATTTATTAAACTAGTAACTAAATTTTTCAAATAATTTTGGAAAGTAGGAAGTTGTTCATTATTATACGTGTAGTCTACTTGTCGAATGCTTTCCAAAGTCTGGTTTATACTAACACTTATTGATGGAAGCTATTGACTATTATATGGGTTCAACAATTGGTCGTTTGTCTCACTTTCTTGGTAGTTTTGACTTATTGTATACTCTTCGATTGATAATGCGTTTTCTGGCACACGTTGTCCGACTTGGAAGTTTTCTTGATTTAAAATGCTATTTTCAATACAATATTTCTCCAGGCTGTCTACTTGTATTTTGTATATAATGTACCTAAGTTTGGCCTCTTGTTCTTTTGCGAGTAATTCGTAATTCATTTAGGTGTTTTTATACGTTTATTAAAAAAAAATTTCTCCAAAATATTCAAAAAGAGAGAGATTGAATCATTTTAAATAGAATTTATAAAACAAGAAATAGAAAAGGGTTTAATTTTATAGATAGTTATTTATATTTTCTTTCTTTTATTTTTATTTTTGTAGACTTGTTTGTAAGTAATTAAAAGTTGATTGCCCTCTAATAAGATATTAATTTTAAGAATTTTTGCTTATCGGAATAAAAATTATTTCTATTTTTCTAGAGAAAAATAGACTTATTTTTAATTAGGCGTAGAGAAAAATTTTAATACTTAGATTTTAAATTTGAGAAATATGTTTAAAGCTTTAAAAAAATAAAAAAATATTTATAGGTACTTAAACAAATTATTTCAGAAGTATTTCTAAAGCTTTTTTTTTTTTATAAATATTCTACAGATTTTTATCTGAGAAATATTCTACAGATTTTTAAAATAAATTGTCTGAGAAATATTTTCTCAAAAGTTAAAGCCTTTAATCAAATATTCTTCAGATCTTTAAACAAATTATCCGAGAGATATTTTTTTCAAAAATTAAAGCTTTCAAGTAAACACTCTACAGATTTTTAAATAAATTATCTGAGAGATATTTTTTCAAAATTAAAGCTTTCAATTTAAAACTACAGATTTTTTTAATAAATTGTCCGAGAAATATTTTTTTCAAAATTAATAAAGCTTTCAATTTAAAACTCTACAGATTTTTTAAATAAATTATCCGAGAAATATTCTGCAGATTTTTAAACAATTTATCTGAGATATTTTTTTTTAAAATTAAAGCCTTCAATTTAAAACTCTAAATTTTTTTAATAAGTTGTCTGAAAAATATTTACAGATTTTTAAACAATTTATCTGAGAGATATTTTTTTAAAATTAAAGCTTTCAATTTAAAACTCTACAGATTTTTTAAATAAATTATCCGAGAAATATTCTGCAGATTTTTAAATAAATTATCTGAGATATTTTTTTTTGAAATAAACGAAGGTTTTTGAACAATTGGATTTCGAGAGAAAAATTTTAAATAATGGTTTAAACAATTTTAAACGATAATTGAAATTATTCAGAGAAATATTCTTAAACAACTTCAATAATAGATTTCAGTAAAAAGAAAGATTTTAGGAATAATTTTTTTGTTTCGGGCGCCATTGAAGAGACGGGATTGCCTATTAATTTGTTATAAACAAATAAATGGCGAAATATATCTTTTTGGGTTTAAATAAAATTTAAAGTTAATAAGCAGAAATGAAATATGAAAATTAGTTTTTTTTTTAATAATAAAAAGTATTTAATTTGTTTACCTTTAATTTATTGAAAATAACTGAGTTGAAAATGAATTTATAAACAATTTTAACAAAATGAAAGAAAAACTTATGAAAGAATAAAATTTGAGCAGAGTAAAAGTATTGTCTGGAAGATAGAAAAAAACTGAATTCGCGAAGCTCGCGGGCGAGCTTTTATTTCAATCTAGCTCGTTGGTTCCTAGAACAGCAAATTCTGGTACCGAGAAGGGTTTTAATAATAGACCAGAAAAAGTTTCGCGTCGAGTTTTAAGCATCGAAAAAAAATATCATTGAGTTTTAGAAAAAAAAATATTATAAAAATTATTTTATGGACGTTCGGACATTACAAAGGATAACGTAATACACAAAAAAACAAATATTCTTATTTTCAAGGTACAAAATAGTACATTTTAATCAGGTCACAAAAATAAAGAATGGCCTTGATCGCACCTAAATAGCAATGTGAGGCAAAGCCGAAGATGGCAAATTGTGATCTAGGGCATTTTTTATGGCCGTAGGCGAAACGTAATTTTTCTTCGTCAGTAGCACGAAAACACGTATTTTCGAAATACGCGCTTTCTGGCCACTGACAAGAAAAAATAATTATGAAATAATTAATATATAATACAAACAAACAATGAGCTGATAAATTAATAGTATAAAGAGATGGTAAATATATATAATATGACACCCTCCCCTTTGTATAAAAATTCACGGAAGTTTCGGAATATTTTAAAAATAGTATGATCGGGCTATCTGATAGTGCTTGGGATGATAAACGTACTTTTATCCATTGGTGGAAGTATAGATCCAGGGTTGTCGTAAGAATATTAGATTAATGGTTGAGTAATCGTTTGTGGTACTTGATTATTGTGAATTTGGACATCCCAGGGTTTAACTTTTATACAAATATTAAAACATGCACCTTTAAAAATAATATGCAATTTTAATTTCTAAAGAATATATAAAATTATAATTCCTATTGCTACTAGTATTTCACGCGAGACCGAGATCTGCCAGTAAAATTTGCGAGACGATATCGAGACTTAAAAAAATCTTGACGAGAAGTCTCGAAGTCTCGAAAATTTCTCACAGAATAAATAATTTATATAAAAACTTTTTTTTTCCAAATAGAAACTTGTGTATAAAACTTTTTTATGGTAAATATATAAAGATTCATTAGTAAAGCATCGATTTTTTCATTTTGATCTTTCAGTCAGCCACAAAATTGACTAGAATATTTTAGATGAGCAGATCCAAGTTACTGCTATAAAAATTCGAAAATAACAAATTATTTCCAAAAATCTAGCTAGGTTTGATTTGTCGTCATTTTTTTTTTACTTTTCGCTCATTCAAGCTCAGTGTGACTGATAAAATTAATGATTCACTCATAACAGTTTAAGTTATACTATTTATATATCATTATAAGTTACCATATAATTAAAAATTAATCTGAATTTGTATTAATGAGTTATTTATAGTTGATTATATAAAAGTTTTAAACATAAATGCCACAGTTAAAAGTATTATAGTTTTGATAATTTTTATGATTTTACATTATTTTATTATGTTTTAAATACTCGACAAGCTCTTTTGACGGTCTCTGGTTGCTCAAGTTGTCAAAGTAAATCACATTGCTGTCAAGTTTTCTGTAAGCAACCTAATGAGTTCCTGAATTTTTCTCATCATGCCACTTAACAACAGCTAATTCATTTTTTAATGGACCAGTCCTTGGAAGAGGATTTCTCATGAAAACACCGCGAAAATCTAGTTTTAAAATTAAAGTTTTTCTTTTCATCCACAACATTTTCATTATGTAATCTCAAACCACTTCCTTTATATGGATTCAAATATAACCTTTTACCCATTGCAAGATTAAGTCTTTTTGATTCTTCCAATTGCTTTTTTGCGTTGCTTACGTCATTTACACATATTTCTTATTGGCTTTGTCATAACGATTACTATACTGACTAATTCCACCACGAATACCTTTTTCGGTATTAGTTTTCTATATCGATGTCATCAACTAGTTGCGAGTCATTTTGGTATATTTTAACATGGCATCCCATGTAAATCCTGGAGTCGTGTAGTAGTGCATGGGGTCCAGACCATAAGTTTTGAGACTATTTTCTTGGAAGTTTTTACAAACCTATAAAAATAAAATAATTAGTCAAGGAAAAAAAATAAAAAAATATAATTTTTATCTAACCTTAGCTAGAAGCATGGTATCAGTCTTAAGATATAAAACTGAATATTCTTCGAGATTATTGATGTTAAATGTATCCCAAACTTTTTCTGCATGTAAGTAATCGTCTCTGGAGTTTTTCCAAACAAGTCGTTGTCAAATTCTTTTTTTCTAGGTACATTCATTTTATTCAACTTTTCGACGCAGTGAACGTAACTATATGGGAAAATACCTTTTTTACAGAGAAGATTAATTAACTCATCGCTCATTCTTGGAAAATGACTTTATAATATTTTATACGACTGTAAATATGAAGCTAATTTATCCAACGATAAATTCACGAATTTATATGAATCAGTAAACTTATAGTTACTATTATAACCATCTATTTGTTTCTTGGCGATTGATATGTACTTTTTGCTTGTCTGAGGAATGATATTAATGTCTCCCTTGCATTCGAAAACCAAATCTTTGATTAAATAATGTGAATCGTAGCTTGATAAATTGTGAAAGACTACTTTTATTGTTTTGAAGACTTTATAGTTGATGTTGCACGAAGTATGTGCGTACCTTCAAAAGCACCTTCAAAACCAGTAATTCCACAAATGTGACACTCAGTTGCATTTTTATGTACCTCTTCTTCCTTTTGTGTTAAAGGTATCATAGGTACTTGATTTTTAGAGTCAAAGACCATATCAGCAAATTTAGCAAACTCCCTCAACTCTTAAATGAACCATTTTGCTGATTCAGGTCCTCTATAAAATTCATACCTGGATAAACTATCTTCATAACTACATTTTAGGTAATATCCTACAATGAAGGCTTCATGAAATTGGCAAATTCTTGGGTTGGAATGATAAGCTGGTTTCTTCAAAACGGATTTTTAAAATCAGCGTAAATAACAAAAAGCCTTTTTTCTTGGTTTGAGAAATTTTTGAAATTTATATTCTTAAATCCTTCATCCGGCAATTTTATAATACATTGGTTGATACGTGAACAGTCCTTTTCATGTTCGTCTAAATTTTTTTTATTAAGAAAATAATTTGAACATCGATCAAAAATTTTCTTCTTACGTTTATTTTTAGAAGTTTGATTTTTATGATGACCTGACAAACAATTGATAAATACATAGTGAAATTTGGGTTCCTCTTCTTCATGAATAATTTTTCTCTTCTTTCTGACTGGTATGGAAGAATTTCCCAAATGAGCAAATATTTCATTCGTTATATGTGCTTCGCCTTCATCGATGTAATGATCTTGAGCAAACAGCAAATTTACATGATTTTTCTTCTTTAAATTTGTAACGTGATAAATAGAATTAAAATATATATAATTCTTTTTCTGTGCAATAAAAACATTAACTGATGTATCAAGATGCACGTTATGTTTTTCAAACATGGAAATATTTGTTGGATCTATCGCATATTCAAAATTTTCAACAAATTTAAGAATTTCAACTCTTTCATAATCTCGATATTTTTTCGGTTTCTGTAAATGATTTTTGTTTGTAGTTTTAATAATTCTTATTTTTTTTCATAAGTCCTAATATAATGCACCATTTAAAACATATATTGTCTTTATTATTTGATACATGAATGAGTATTATTAATTTCATCTGGTAGTCTAAACCAAGATGATACTGCATGAATTGGATTATACCAATATATACTTTCAAAAATTAAAATTCACCCACATCATTTAATAATTGATCAACAATGTGTTATATGTTTAAAAAACCATTTATGTAAATTTGATGTAGGGAAGATACTTATAGCGGCAGTATTAAAATAATTATTTTCCGTCGTGTTTTTATTCTCCGTTTCAATATAATATTCCCCAACAAAAACTGCGTAAACTTCAAATGCTCCATTTTCTCATAATGTCGGTAACAATACGACTAAATTCTTCATAAACGTCTTACAAAAATAAACTCATAATGACGCAAATTTTTGATAATACCAGTTTGAATGTTGCTTTCAAATGCGATATCCAAAGGAATCCATTTCACACCGGTAAAAACTTGATTAAAACTCCTGCCTGTCTTGATAGTTAGTGATGTTAAAGAATCCTTAATACTGGTAAGGCATGATAAGGTAAACTCACAAGTACGTTTTTCAATTCCTCTAACAGTTAACTGTAGTTTTTAAACAAATGCGTTATCAATCCTAAATGTTATTTATTTAAGTAGAAATGCTCTTAAACTAATCTCACATCTTGCTTTTAAGCTTCAAAACTTAAATCTGCCTCTGTCTTAATCTATTGACATATGCTGGTTATATTAACCATGCTATAAAAGAAAAAAATGGTAAAGAAAATTTAAAAATTAATAAAATAAATACGTCCAAACCTACATAACCCTTCTACATTCAGCTCGTTAAGCTTTTGCAGGATAAAAACAAGAAGTATAGATTGTATTTTTCAGTTTTCATCAATGAAATGTATAGTAATTCCATAAAATGACGTTAAATTATTGAAAGAACAATCATCTACACTAAAAGAAAATTTTGAATCGTTTTTAGCTAGCATTATTTTCCATTTATTTTTATTTCTTCGTAGTACTTCATAACATTGTTATTCGTTTTGTTTCATTGATGGCATTGCATATTTATTATCAAATAATATTAAAACAATTTTGTGTTGGATTATCATCAAAAAAATTTAGCGGTAATTTTTAATTGACTAACCATTCAATGCATAATTTTTCGAAATCTTTGTCACAAAGTTTTTCATGCAGTTAATCAAAAAAAGTGAAATTTTTTAAAAAATGGCAGTTATTTGTTTCTTGCATACAAAATATTTCTTCTAATATTTATTGTCCAATCTTTTCATGAGCATGTCAATCATTGGTCTTCATTATCTTACTCATTATCAAACTTTATTAAAAGTGTACAAATTAGCAGTAAAAAAACCTGTTTCTTATATAATAAACTTTTTGAAAAAATGAAACATAAAAATTATGTTTTTCTCTAATTTTGAGTTACTTACTGGATCATACAAATCACATTCAATAATTTTTATTCTAATATAGCGGTGCATTTTTTGTCCAAGCTTTTCATGACCCCGTCAATCATTGGTCCTCATTTTCTTGCTCATTATCAACCCTATCCTCTTGTAAAGCTTCTTCAATAGCTGTTCTTGTTTTTTTTTCTAAGAATCTTTTAATTTAAGAACTTACCAAAAGTTTGCTTCAGTTCCGAGGATTTTTGATTTACACTATTATTTCTCTCTAATTTTGAGTTACTTACTGGGTCATACAAATCACATTCAATAATTGTTCTTCTAATATAGCGGTGCATTTTTTGTCCAATCTTCTTTGTATGCCTTTTGTGCTTATTTTTCTCTTTCTAGCAAAGAAAAAATAAATATTTTATGTTTATTTAATCGTATTCTTTTAGGCGTGACATCCGTTTAAAGAAACTCGATGTATTGATGTTGAAAATTCTAAATAAGGCATCAACTGCTTTATTTTCGGATCCATTTTTTAATTCAGTTTCATAATTACATTCTTCTAAGCATATTTCATTAAACGAGACTTGAAGAAGTATCTTTTACATTCATCGACTACTTTAAAACTTGGTGATCCGTTTGTACAGTGATCTTTCGTTGTAAGAGATATTGTATAATCTTTTTATAGCGCATATAACTGCAAGGATTTCATTTTCCGTACTATAGTAATTTGTTTATTGTTCATTTAATGTACTTTAAATATAACTATATTTTTTCACTTACCTACTATGAAACCATAAACGTTTAAAGCTATAAGTGATGACTTTCAATATCATGGTAGTTTGGTTCTTCCGAATAAGTTAAACCCTAAACCAACAAAGTCTGTGATAAGTTGGCTTAGTAAATGATGTGTCAGTTTATGCGCAGCAAAATGGCCATTTCCATCATTAATATCTGCTACGTATAGAATCTGCAAAAATTTTTATTGTAGATGCACTGAGTATTTTGAAAATATCAATAATTTTAATTTTAATTCCTGCTGCAAATATACATGTATGTATAATATTTATATTTATCAATTTCATTATAAATAATAAATGCATATATTAAATTGCAATTTATTACAATTTACTGATTCATAAAAATAGTATTTATTAATATGAGCTTACCATTTTCAACTGATATGCTGTATCCTCATTCAGCCTCGTAATGAAGCCTATAAAAGCTTCTTTACTTGTTATAGGTCGAAATTCTGAATCTTGAATGTTATAAGTTCCGTTGTTATCTTGCTATAACAGAATTTCATATAACTCTGCAAATAATTATTATTTGGTTAAATAATGCAAGATTCAAATTTTTATGCAGAAAAATAGGGTAACTGTGAAAAATCTATAAATTACATTGTGTAGCAAAAATACTTAATATATATTATAATAACATTTTCTCAAATTTTTATTTATATTGCTAAGTAATTATCAAGGGCGGATTTAGAGAGAGGAGGGCGGTATGGACAATGGCCACCCTGAGTCTGAAAAATTACATGTTTATTGCTAATTTTTTTGTTTTTACAATTCTTAAAAGAAAATATACAAAGCTTGAATGCCCTCCCTGAGAAACTTTTCTAAATCCACCACTACGGTGTCAACCTCACTCAAACAGTACAGGCTATGTTTGGTTTTCACCTTATGCCACGTCTTCAGCATGGAATGGAAGAATCCTTTTATTATTTAGTCATACAAGTTTATCAGTGTACTTATGTTTCTCGTCTTATTTTTATTTTGTTTGAATATAATTGACGAAATTTTCTATTTATTATTTTTTTAAGAATATAATTTATAATAATTGATTCTATCTACATTTAATATTTTTTTACTAAATTGCATTTTTTTGAGGAAACCAATAAATCGAACAACTTTTTAAAACTCGCAAATTAAAAAAAAATGAATAACTAGATTTCTTTGGTTGAATTTTCAAATAAAGTTTTAAAATATGAAAAAAAAATTAATGCTGGGTAAAAATGAATTTTAATGATCAAAATAAGCAATTAAAATATAAATCGTAACGTTGTTTATTTTTTTTTACTAATAAAAGACAAGGTTAAAATTTAACCAATCATTATTGAAATAATACATTTACCACTTATTTAATTGTTATAAGCAAATAATAAAATATTATTTTTAAGTTTAATTTAAATAAACTTTTATATTAATTTGTTGAATAAAAAGAATGGGGAAACATTAATAGAAAAATCAAAATGATAGTCAAATAAGAAAATAAAGAATGTTTAATTTGTCCCTTGATTTAATTTATCGAACAAAACAAGAATAAATATAAAATAAAAATTAATCATGTGATTTGAATTTAGACTAACTAGACTCTACTTAATTATTGCAACTGAATTAAAATTGACTAACGTAACACGAAAATGCGAAAATAAAGTAAACCTTTTAGCCTTGCGTCTTGTGACACTAACGACGGGAAAGGTGTTAAGTTCAATCAAATGGAGAATAAAGTAGTCAAATAACAACTTAGTTTATTTATAGAATAGTTTACAATAAGATGAATAATTAATGAATATTAAGTTGAATGTTATAAAATAATACATTTTGTCTTACAATGTTCATATGAGCGAAATGTCAAGCGAAACTTGTTTATTCTCTTAGGGTACGTGGCTGATGGTACTGATACTTAAACTTGTCACTACGAGGTTAAAAGTCGGATCAACAAGAAGACCGATCCTTCAAAATCCGCGAGTATATATAGTCACTGGAGAATTTGATAAATCCTTAAATTCTCCTTCTAAACTCTGTATGGGGGGTGTAACGGTCAGCAAAGCTAACGTGGGCCAACGCCCGAAAATCTGGTGGGGAACTTGGCAAATTCTGAGAATAGGCGAAAGTTGTGACTGCTCATCATCAAGTTTCGCAATCTTTCAAAATTCGTTCCTTTCTCGATTTGCGAACAAATAACCCGTTAAATACTTTTACATGAATCACTCCTGCTTCATTTACGTAACTAATATTTGCTCCCTTTGTTTGGGCGAAATATGCTGATACGTTACAAGAAACAAAAAAAAATAATGAACTTAATTACAATCATAGAAAAATTATAATGAATCTAAATTAATCTTAGAATAACACTGTACTGCTTCAAAGTCGGGATGGGGTATATATTTTGGATCGTTTTGACTAATTTTATGGCTAATAATTCACTTCAAACTATTTTGGAGACAAAGTCTTATATAATTTATAATTTCTATTTTTTTATTGTATAAAAATTATTACATGTAAAGAGAAATAATTTAAAAATTTAATTGACATTCAGGCATTGCATTATAAACCAAGAAATTGAAAGTATTAAAGATTTCTTGAATAATTAATCAAAGCAATGTATCAGTATACCATAAAAATAAGGGAATTATTATTTTTACTTGAATTAAAAATAAAGTTTTTGAACCATAAAATATATCTGTTAGAGCTTGCTATGAAATAAAATTAACAAAAATTTGATAATTCAGTATATTCATATTTTATTTAAATATATATAAATATTCTTTCATTTATTTATAAATTCACTTACAATTGTACAAATGACTGTAATGTATAAAAAATTATTACAATATGTATTTTTTAACTTAATTGATGAAATATTAACAAAATTATTGTATTAAAATTGAATAAATGTAAATTTTATACTAAATAAATAAACATGTACAAATTATATTATATTTTATTTTAATTATTGTAAAAAATTATACATAATACTTATTTTTTTGTAATAAAAAATTTATTTATGACAACTTTTTTTTATATCTTATGTAACCACAGTATTTTAAACAAACTTTAAATTACATAAATAATGGAATATTGACCAAGTACACAGGTAAGAAACTTGCTTATTTTACCGTGTCTTAATTTTTATATATTCTTTAATTTAAAGTATATGGATATTTAATGACATTCAATATGATTCTTATATGCTACGATATATAAAATATAAACCAGATTAATAATTTTATAAAATGTATGAAGTTAATGTTATTAAAACACATTGTGTAAAAAATAAGTTTATATTGCGGTAAGTAAAATCACAAAAAAATTTCGATTAAACAAATTTTTTAGGCAATAATCGATGACTATACTAATCTATTGCAAAATTATTACATTTTCTTACAGGATGTATTAATACTAAAGTAAAAAGTTTATACAAAAAACAATTTTAATTAAATAAATGGATCCTATCAGGTCATTAGATAAATTTTTAAAATAGAAATAAACGAATTCGGTTTCTTTTTTGAAAAAAAATAATCAAGGTTTACACAAGATTCAGAACTAATTTAGTTTTACATTAATTAACTCTTTCTTTATCATAATAATATTTCAAAAATATTGATTATATATATATGATCTTAAGTTATGACAAATTTCAAAAAATTTTTATAAATTTCATATTAAAAATAGCTATTAGATTGAGCTAAAATTTGTACTAAATCTTATAAACCCATTGTTAGATAAATATTTTCAAAACAAAAGTTTTTTTCCTACTTTAAAATTTTTCTCAAAATTGACCCTTCTATTACAAGTAAACCTGAAATTAATCAGGCTGATGTACATACAACAAAGTAATTAACTGAATAGTAATAAATGGAAGTAACTTAATATACACCTAAAAATCTTTTACAGTAATATAGTACAAAATTTTATATTCATAAATATCATTTTTAAAAAAGCAGATTACAAGGCATTATTGGTTATAAAAAAATAGCAAAAATATGCTACGCATTTATATTTTAATATTTATCACACACAGACTTACATTTATAGGCAAGAATATTATAATTTTATTTATTTATAAGCTTGTTGCAATTCATATATTTGTCATAAAAATATATTTTATGCAATTTTTTATACTTTCTTAAATTTTCGTTTTTTGTCATTTTCATTTGATTATGTATCAACATTTTGTATAAAATATAGAGAACTATGAACACTTGGTCTGCTGTAACTTAAATTGTAGGTTACAGTTTCATATTTTTTTTCAGTGTATTCTTTTTTATATGAATGATTTCCATTTATTATTGATTTTTTTCTTGATTATTGTTTTATATATATTTTTAATAAATGAAAGCTATCCTACCCTAAGTATTATGTAAAAAAGTTTTTTATTATAAAAACACTTGAAACATGAAATTACAATACTTTCATACGTTTATATATTACAAATTAAAATTTATATATATTACAATAATTATTGAAACTATTTATGTATAAAAATTTCATAGCAAAAAGCATTTTTTTTTTATAAAATTTTCTCTTAAATTTGGTGTTTTAAAAACCAAAATTGGAATGTTGGTAAAGTATTTCATATGTTATTCAGTCTTTTTCAGGATATTGATGAAATTTTATATCACTTTTTTTATTATAAAATACCAATTTTTTTCTCAGAGAACAAGAAAATATTAATTTTTGTTCAAGACATGTTTTTTTATTCACTGCCATAAAAAAATGCACAAGAAATTAAATCTTATATTCAATTTTCCTAAATTAACACAAAATAAAAATAATTTAACAAGATCGATATAACAAAAATGTAACTAAAAATAGAATTGGAAAAGATATAGAATTCAGAGAGTTTGCCATTGAAACTGAGCCCTTCTCAAGTGCTCGAGTAACAGCTTGCATTAAAGGGTATCGACTGTCTGTTAGTGAAACTAAGTGGTCATCTTTGTGTACAATTGAACATTCTCCATTAAAATCATCGCTATCTACAGTCCAGATCATTACACCACCAAGTCTCATTTTCAATGCTAGATTTGTCTAGAAAGAAATTAGAATTAATATTAGAAATTAAGTCCTTTGATAAAAGCTTTATAAGTTTAAAGTAATCCATTTATTCAGGGTCATGGACTATTTTAACAACAAAATTGAAGTTAAAAAATAATTAATATAAATTAAAAAAAAAAATTTTAATTCAACTTTGATTATATGATAAATTCTTACCTTGGCCGTTAAACTCCTGGTATCGTCATAAACAATGACTTTGTTTCCATTTAAAGCATAAGGAGTATCAGATAATCTATCCCATCCTCTTCTCCACTGTTCATGGTCCTTAAATTCTTTACAAATCTGTAATAATTTATTAAACTTATTAGAACAAATAAAAATTTTTTTATTTTAGATTTAGCAATTAAGGTTATTACCTCGTTGTATCCTAAATATCCATCTTGATTCGTGTAAGGTCCTGGGAAACCCTTTGGTGAAGTTTCTAATCCAAGAGGATTTTCTTGTTGTGATCTTGGCATTTTTGTCATAATGTAAGCTTGTCCGTAAAATGGAAGACCTAATATAAGTTTTCGTGATGGCGCACCTAATCCAATAAGGTGTTTTATTGTATCTTCCTGAAAATTAAAAAAAAAATTTTTAAATTGGACGTAACAAATATTATAATTAAATATACACATTAACGAGAATTGTATTTGTATTAGAAAGTGAATTTCCTTAGTACTTAAGGAAGCAGCTTGTTTTTTTTTTTTTATTCAAGTAAGTCAAATTTTCGATTTAATTACATGGGTTATATAAGAATATTAAGTCTGATTTTCGTACTAATGAAGCTTGGTCTCACTTAAGAAAGCTGAAATAACCCATTTTTGCATAATTTTTTCGTAATTTTTACTATTTCAATTTTAATTTTTTAATTTTTAATATAATTTTCATTTTTTCTAAATTTTAAAATCAAAGTTTCAATATAAAATTCATTTTGATGAATTTCAAACTACTGGGTACGTTAATTCAAAGAGATATAGATTATCCACGTATCAAAACAGTGAGTTAATAGTTATAAATCGAAAAGATTTATTTTTGGTCCAACAAGATCGTAACAAACAAAAGTTTTATGAAAAATTTTTTAAATTAGGTTAAAAATATTTTAATATTAAATAAAAATTTCTCAGTAAATTTTTAATAATATCCAAAAGTTTAAAAAATAAAACCTGTTTCTATCTATAAAAAAAAATTACATAAAGTAATTAATGAAAGGAAGCGAAAGACATGGAAATTTTTGAAATAATAATTAATTCTACAATTTTTATTATAATAAAATATATATACTAAAAAAAACGTAAAGAAATAAAATTAAATAGTTTGTACGTCAGGTTGTAGTGCTTGAATTTTGCTTAAATTTCTGGAATTTCCAAGTGAAATTCAAGCACAAAAACCTGACTGTACGATGAAGATAATTCGAGCTAACCTTCTCTTGTCCCAAAAAATTATTTGCACATTCAAATAGAAGAAAAATTTCATAAAGATCCATTTACTCTGCGAAAATTTAATTTTACGTGATACTTTTACCAGATAAAACCAGAATTAAAACTCTATCCCTAACCCCCATGATAAATGTAAAAATAGTCGAATTTGATCATGGAGTTCTTTTTTCGCGGAAGAAGACCATTTAAAATTTTATTGTATATTTTCCTGTAAATTAATTAATAACACCAGCGAGTACACCTTTTTATTCACCGTGAAGGTCTTTCAAAAATGAAAGTCTATTTAGCAAAAAAAAATATTATCCAATAGTCTTTGACCTTAATTAATGTATACATTTTATTATTTTATACTTCTAAATAATGGCTATTTTTAGAATAAAGAGAAATTTTGAAATAAAAAAATAAAACAATAAGAAAACAATAACTCACAACATAATCTATGGGTGCATTTGGCAAAACTCGTTTATTCCATAATCCATTGTAATCATAAGCCATAACGTGAATATAATCCAAATATTTGGACATTTCATAGATATCGTAAGCGTCTTTTATAATTTCTTTCCCACTTGCAATTGCTGCTGTTAATATAAAACTGTGCTCTCGAAATGCTTGTCGAAGTTCCTAGTAAATGAACAAATTTTTAATTAATATTTTTTTTCTAATTAAAATTTTAAAGTTTATACAAACCTTTAATAACTCAACAAAATTTTGTTTGTCGTAAGGATGCCCATCTCTTCTTGTTGGAAATTCCCAATCTAAATCAAGTCCATCAAAATTATGTGTTCTGTAAAATAAAAAAATTAAATTAAAATTCTATAATATTTTATAAAATAAAATTCAAACACAAACCTCAAAAAATCTATAACACTATCGATAAATATTTTTCTAGAATTTCCATTTTTAGCCATTGCAGAATAATTAGCACTTCCTTCTTTCCAACCACCAATTGCAAGTGACACTTTTAATCCAGGATACTGATATTTTAATTTGGTTATCTTTTTAAAACCACCTTTTCCTACAGAAATAATTTCTTTACATATAAAATATTGGTTAAAAATTATTTTAGTTCTGTTTAATTTTGTATCACACAATTTTAACAAACAACAAAGATGTAAAGAAAAAAGAAAATAAAAATTCCATATTATTTTTACATCAATATTTACAGTTAGAATAAAGATAAATAAATTTTACAGATATTAAATTGATATAAATTTTTTCATTACCGCATATTTACAACAGCTTCCTTAACTACTAATACTTGTAATATAAAAGTATTTCTGTTTTTTATAGAAGTAAAAAATAGTTTATTACAGTGGCTTAGTGACATAATAATTTTCACTGTAATTTTATTTAATTTTTTTAATAACATATTTAGAATATCTTTGTTTATTTTAAAATACATTCGGATGTAAAAAATGAATGGATTTATATACATGTAACTTATTTCAATTGATCGAAAAGCTCAGTATTGGTCAATTAAAAAGAGAAATTATTATTCAAAAAATATTAAGATACAATTACAAATTAGTTGATTATTTTGCATATTTAAAATACTGAGCCGTTCCTAAAGGAGAACTTTCATAATCCTTTTTTTTGTTGAGAAATTTAAACTTATCTTACTTTTTTTAAGGGCTTTAAAAAAAGATACAAATAGGAAAAAATTTTTTCAGTTGTATCACCATTCATTTTTTGAATCCTTGGTGTGAAATTACAAAACTCATTAATTATATTATATAAGGTAAAGACCGTAAACTATGAATGAAAAATTGTGAACATAGTTTATCCGTTTTTAATTTAAATTTAATTTTTTATATAAAAAATTCATTAAAAAGGCTTAATATAGGATCAAAAATTCGTTCATTACTATTACGAGCTTTACCTTACTCTTGCTGAAAATTTTTTTATTTAAAAATATATACATTTTAATTAGCTAAAAAAATTTAAGAAAATTTTTAATCACTTTTTTTGAATTAAATTTACATAAACTTTAAAAATAAAAATTATTTTCATTCTTTAAATAAATTAAATTCCTTTCAATAACAATAAGTTTAACAAATTATTCGGTACAAATTATTTTTTAAATCTCGAAATCTTTTTGTTAAATTTTATTAATTGACAATTAAATTTTTAATTTCTTAAATTTTGAGAAAAGTATTCAAAAAGTATAATATTAAAAAAAAATTATTTGTGTAGCAGTGTTCAACATATAATAAATCAATTACATTTTTCATAATTCTTTCTGATGCAAATAAATAATTACAATTTTAGCAGCAATTTAAAAATTGCTAATTTTGGGATAAAAAATGGGCCTTTAGTTTATTTACTATAACGATGAGAGAATTAACGATAAAAAATTACGGCTTACGGGCAAAAAATTTGTCTATTAAAAGTCTTTGTCGTCATTTTAGATCAACTTTCCAGTAAAATCAAGCACGGTGTATATAATACTCTTATACAAACCTGCTACTTTTTCAAAATTTTCACTCTTTAAATCAAGGAATAGGCAATATTGTCCAAAAACAAGATTTTTTTAATTTCAGATAAACTTGGTAAGTCTGTTGAATACAATTTATGCACAAAACTCAATGTATAAGGTCTAAATATTAAAATTTAAAAAAGTAGCATGTTTCCAAAGAAGTAAGACAGTATACGAAGGATTTAAAAAAACAAATTGGTGAAAATATAAAATTCTACGAAATCAGCAGATTCTTAATTGAATCGGCACACTACAGTGTACACATGTGCTAGTATTCTGTATATTTATATTCAAAAGGTTTTATGTACTAGTAATTGAAATACATTACATCATGAGAAAAACTAATTTTTGCATTTTTTAAATATCTACAAAAAAAATGGAAATTTTATTAAGATATAGATTTGGTCATAACTGGTTTGAGGTGATTTCTGATGGATAAAAAATTATCTAAAATAAAGGATTTTTGTATAAAATAAATATGAAATTTTTTAGCAAATAAGTTGACACGAGAAGCTCGATATAAAAAAAAAAATGTCGACAGTACTTACTGATTCAACAATCATAAAATGTATTTTTTTAAAATAACAATTTTTTAGAAAGAATTATAAAAAATAAATAATTTACTTAATAATTAATTAAATAATTAATAATTACGAAGTACATAAAATATCTAAAAATACTGAAATTTAAATATTTCACATAATATAAAATAAAAAATTTTACTTAAATACAAGTTGAAAAGCAAGAAAATATAAATTACCATATTGTTCTTCCAAGTCAGCCCATGGATCGATACTTTTTATACGATACGTCGAGCCATTTAATCCAGCGAATGCATAAATCAAATGCGTACAATATTCAGGCTTTAAATTTTCAATGTGAAATTCACCCTGATCGTTCCGGTAAATCGCCCAATTCGCAACATAACAACTTACAACTTTATTGTGATTTGGTCTCGTATGTTCTGGAAAATAAAAATGATTTATTTTTTTATTATTTTTCCAATTTTTAAAAAAAATTTTTTTTTAGTATTTTAGTCATCATTTAATTACGTAAGCATTATTTAAGATGATTTTTATAAATGAGTAATATGCTACTTAAAATAATTAAATTTACAAAAAAAAAAAAAATTCCTCATAATAAAAAAATAACTTAACACATTAATAATATCTCATTTAGCATCAAAAAAATACCTCAATGAATAAAATATTAAATATATATAAATATTCGCATGTCGAAAAAATTGTCATAAAAAATTCATTTATTAAAAATGCGTGTGTGTGTGTTAAGTTAATGCCATAATATAAACTCGTATCCTACGCAACCAAACTCGATGACGTGTATTTATAAGTAAAAGAGAGTGTTTCAAAAAAAAAAAACAAGTACTGTACTACAATAACGCTCGTATGCTTAAAATTAAGGGTAAATTATCGATCTATATGTACGGTTTACCCTGTTATGCGTCATCCCTCTGTTTTTCTCAATCTTATATATTTTATGCCCTCTTTTATGTCTATGTATAAGTTCGTTTATTGAAATATTACTTATAGATTTATGTTACTTTAAAGTATTTTTTTTTCTTGCATAATTAAAGTAAAAGGGTTTTAAAAAAATTTAAATTATAAAGCAAAAGATAAGAAATCGATTTTAAGTATACAGAAAACAAACACGAAAATAGCTAATATTTATGTATCTCCTTTTTTCTTTATGAGTGTAAATATGCATTAAAAAATTCGAGTCATTTATTTTTATGTAAATACACTTTTAAAAAAATATCGTGTAGTATATTTTTCGTTATTTACTTACTAAACTAATAATGTTACATTTAATAAACAAACACGCATGGATAAAAAAAATCTCAAATAACATGTTTGCTAAAAATTTTTTAAATGTTAATTAATGTATTTTATTACCCTGTATTTTACAGTAATAAAGTATTATGCGACAAAAATTTTTGATTTCAAAAATTTTATTCGAGCTTTTTTGTAACCTCGAAGCTTTTTAAAACTTACTGTGGGTTTCATTATTTTTCGCTTGGTACCAATTTTTTGTTTAAATTGCACTGTAAGTTTGCAGTGGTTTGAATTTTCCTTGAATTGTCTGAATTTAGCAAATTAAGCAAATTTTTTTGAAAATTCAAATTATTATAATAATATATTATTAGTATTTATCAGGGTCATTATACCAAAAAACTATCTTTATATTTTAATTTCATAACTAATAAGTGCCCAAGGGGTCAATTAATATAAAAAAATAACATTTATATTAAACTCGTGAATCTAATTTCAATGAAAAATCGTATAATACACTTTCAATGAAATTCAAGCAAATGAATCTTCTCGTAGTAGATTCAGTTTCCTCAAAAGTTTAATTTTTACGCCTGAGTTAATTAGAGTTTTTCATGGAATATTTAATATATTTCTTGAAATTCCAAGCAAATGTTTCATTACTTTTCAGAAAAATCTGTAATAAAGATTTTTTATGAAACAAGTACCAGAGTACTGTTTGTGAAAAGATTATTTCAGGTCAATTTTCTTTAATTTAAAGTATTGAGTATACAATGCTTAATTAATAAAACAAAAATGAAATTAATATAACTTTTTTAACTTTTTTAATGCATGTTTTAGTTTTATACTTTATTTCTCGAGTCTAATTTAAACCTTGAAGATTACATTGATTAAAGTGCTAGAGACTTAAAAGGAAGTTAACAATTACGAATAAACTTTTTGGATATGCTACACACACACAGTTTATAAAGTTATGTTAGTGTTAATATAATTGGTGACACAAAATTTTTTTATTACAATTTTGATTATTATTATTTTTATTGTTATAGTAATTTTCTTAATTTTTTCATGTTTTATCTAGATTTTTTGCAGGATTTTTTGTAATTTACTGGATTTAAACATTGAGTACAGAATTAAAGTTAATTAGATTTTGTATTTTTTGTGTATAAATAAGCTTTTTAATTTTATGTTTATATTCTTGATTTATATTATTATTAGCTCAATTAACAGACATTTACGTTAAATAAAAACATTCAAACTAAATTTCAGAATTTAGATTTCAATGACCTGAATTAAAAAAATCGTAAGTACAAATTTTTGGTAAATTTTTTTTATTGATAACAATTCACTCAGTTACTTATCCGATAAACTCCTTCTTTCTAGTATATAAGCTAACAAAAATACTGAAAGGCAAAATTCAAATAAGTTCATGCAATGCCTTTTTTCAATTTAAATCCAAATAGACTGATGTGCTTATTACATATATTATAATTTTGTTAACATATTTTCGCTATTTTTGTTTTGTAATTTAGTAATCAGAAAAGTTCAGATTCAGCCAGGTTGAGTAGATCAGAAGAGCTAAAATAACAAACGTCACATATTTTTTACATCTCCTAACCACTTTAAAGTTTGGGAGCACCTATTGTTGGCTGGAAAATTAAATTAGGTTTTAAAAAATGACTGATTTTCAAGCTAAAAGTAGGTGATTCCAAACTTTGAAGTGGTTAGAAGATGTCACAAACACTGGTTGCATCTAACTTTTTCTGATTACTGACTTGGAAACATCACAAACATCACAAAAAATTTTCAAATCAGACACTTAGGAAACGTCATCTGCATTAAATAGCGGAATCCTTTATATATCAAAAAATTACTCAGCCCTTCTTTTCCTAAATCATTAAAGTTTCAGGCAGACAGAGAATGGTTTCTATAAGAAAAGAATATATCATAGATTTTCTTCAGATTTTCATTACTCAAAAATATTTGAAGTTTAAATTTAACAAGTTTTTTGTTTTTAGAACCTTCGAAATTTCCATTTAAATATGTGCAAATTTAATTATTTCTGTTTAGAAACAAGAAACACGCTTTTTTGTTAATTCATAAATAGGGGAATCAAAGTCAATAAATAAATGAACGAATACATGCAAGGTGTTAAAGTTACACATAAATCAGTGAGTGAATTAGATAAATGAAATATACAAATGTTTTATGAATAAATGGAGAATGAGAGTGAGATGTAAAAGTAGAGTTAGTAAATATACGTGATTTGGTAAATTATAGGGGTATATTCACGCAGTTGAAAATTAATTAAAAGATAATAGGTATCATGTTTTTTTTATACAAAATCAAAATATTATTTTCCCTTGTTTCTAATGAAATAATACAATCTTACTTGATTAGTTTATCATTATTTTAAATTTATGAGAAAAAAAAGTAATCCATTAGCAGTAAAAAATTATAGTGATAAATGATGGGTGAAAATTCGTACTAAAGAATTTTAAATATTTCTATACTTAAAAAAATGAAAAAATTAACTTATTGTTAAGTTCATAGTTGGAAAATTTCCCATCAATGCATTAACTTTATTTTCTTATTAATGCATTTACTTTTCACAGGAATAATCATTTTCATTCTGATTGTGAAAACTTCTAGGTAGTGAAAGTACTTTTCAGTTACACGTCCAGGCTGATTTACTTGAAATTTCAAGCAATTCAAGCAACTGCTTAATTTTTCAAGCAAAGCATCCTGACCGTGTATACTTAACAGAAAAAAAGATCTTTTATGGATGTAAAATCAAAGACGTTCTACTATTAAAAGCTGCCCATTTTGTTTAAATTTAGGCTTTTTGTGAAGAAAAAAAAAATTTGATCAATTTCAAGTTGTCAAAGTATTAAATGAAATCCAAAAAAAATTGCTTTAATTTATAAGAAAGCTTCAGGCACGATCACATATTCCAGAAAGTTTTTAGTGGACTTCAATTATTGGGTACCTTTTGGATTACTTTAAATAAAGGAAATAGTTTAAATTTTAGCATTTATTTTCTTAGTTTTTAATATCTAAAACCAGTTTTTTCATGATTTCTCTAAATTACTGGATAAAATCATTTCTTTTCAGTAATTCCAATTTCCCACAACTAGATATTTCAAAAAATTTATTTTAGTTTTTTCCAAAGGATTTTTGATTCATTGAGTAGGTTCTGAGAAATTGAGGATATACCTTTTTGAACATGCACCCCTAAACAACAATTCAATAAAAGTATGCCAGAGGCCAAAATGACCTGGGTCCAAAGTTTAGACCCACAAGTTAGACATTTTTAGAATATTCTATTTTTTGACCTGAAAAACTTCTAAGGCACGATTTCATCTATACTATATTGGATACATAGGGTGATCATGCCTAAAAATGTTATAATTTCCACTTGTCACGTCAAATTATATCTTTAGAATACACTCATCCCTTTTTTTCTCTCTATGCATAAAATTAAGAAATCACATAAAGAGTGTTAAAAAATAAAATTATATTGTATAAATTTTGATTATAGCTATCAGTATTGTAAAAAAAAAAGTACAAAAGATTCATCCAATAGAAGAATTAAATATAATGTGTGTCATACTTAATACATACAATATTATAATCAAATTGTACTTTATCTTATGATATAGAAAAAAAAGAAGGGTCAAATTATATTATCATTTTTTTAGGGAGTAAGTTATTATTATGATTATTTGTTTATTCTCTTCTTTTTTATTTTTAATATAAATTTTTGAAGTTTGAAAGTTTTATATCTGGAATAAACACATTCTAAAAAAGACCCAAAAAACGTAATAAGTAAAAATATATCCCAAATTAATTAAGCTACTAGATCAAAAATATTTTTTTCTTAAAACAAAATCACTAATTGTTAAAATAAAAAATTTTAATTTTAAATCATATATCATACAGCACAACACATAATAACAAGCACTGCAGTAACCTATTATTACATACTTTGTATAATTTAAAAATTTTCAACTATAACAAGTATAAATTAAAACTTTCTTTTTCTAAAAAAAAAATTACATATCCTTTTTTAAATTATTCAAGAAACACTAACATGTACATTTTACAATGTTTCCTGTCTTATTTAAAAATTTTATTTCATTACACAAATACACATAGATCGATATTTACTACACCTGGCTAAATATTTCACAATAAATGAATAAATCAAGCTTTAAATTAAAAAATTCAATTAAAATAAATAAAATTTTTTTAAATCAGTTTTTTTTTATATTAAAATCAATAACAGGAAATGCATTTTTTTTTAAAGTATATAGAAAACCTACATGTGATTTTTTTTAATAAAAAACACTTATATAAAAAATTCAACCCCTTTTACTTATGCACACGTCATTTAACCAAAGACTTCCTCATTGTTTTTAAAGATTATCATATCATAAAAAAAAATTGAATTATAAAAAAAAATTTTATGTTTCTCATTTTAAAAGAATCACGTTTTTAACATAAATTGAATGAAAGAAACTATTTTTTAATTAAATCATATTTGCTATACTCCTTGAGGCATATAAAAAAAAATTGTTTGGTTTTTATTTTTAATAAGAAAAATACTTTTCTTTCAATGGAATCTAACGTTACTATTTATTTTTTTACAGTTAAGAAAATTGTTTTTTTGTAAACAAACACAATTGAGATCTATGAATTATTATAATTAAATTCAAAACTATTTTTTTTTTGTAGTGATAAAGAAAATTGTTCTAAGAAAAGACAATCATATCAATAATTGATAAATTAATGAATCGTCTTCTCTCTGTAAATTACATCAAATAAAATCAAAACCAATAAAAAGTTATTTAATTCTCTATCATAAAGTACCCATTAAAAGATTTTCTTTTATTATTTTAACACTAGCGTTCTCTTTGAGTGATAATAAAAAATATCGAAAAAAATGAATGTGAATAAAAAAACAAGGAAAATTCAGGAAGCCACGAACCCTTAGCAAACGTAGCCGGAATAAATGTATGACCGGAGAAGCCGCGTCGTCGCGACGCGTCTATATAATTTTTTTTTTTTCTTTTAACCACCCACAATTCCTGCCAATCATGCGATTATTACAAGAGAATTTATAATATTTTATTGTTTACATTTTAATTAAGAATTATGTTTCGAAATACTATTTTTTTTTCAAATTTGACTAATTTTTAATGTATCAAATTTTATTTATAGTTTGTTCTTTAGATTTGAAAATAAGAAGCGGGAAATTAATTTTAAAAAAGTTATTGAAATTTAAATAAATAAATCTAAATTTTATTTTAAAAAATAAATTTTAAAACTCACCTCTGTAAGAAGCACTACACAAAATGATATTGAGTAAACTAATAAAAACTGTAAATTTTGCAAAACACCATAAAATATTATTTAAATAAAACATAATTTTTGGTTTTAATAACTGATTTCACTTATATAAAAACCTTGAAATATAAAAATTAAATTAAATTTGAAAATTAACTTTAAATTTTTTTAAAAATATGGTTAAAATAAATAAATCGAAACATACTAAACATTTGCCGAAAAAAAATTGTTTTCTACTTCTTATAGATTCGCGCGCCCCGACGTTTGCAAATAAAACCGACGACGGTCAGGCGGGCCGTCGAGAAAGTAAAAGAGAATGGGAGATATGTTTTATATCTGTGTATATGTGTGTATTGTTGTGTGTTCATACATCAAGAAAATAGCAAAATGAGGTGCGCGCACGCACTAAATAAACTATACTGTTGGAAGAAGATTTGTTACGTATCTATATAGAACATTTCATGCGATCTGAGTAAATTCAAATTTATAATATATTTAATAAAAAATAACGCCTTAATTGTTCCTATGCAAAACTTAATGTAAATGCGCTACTTATGGTCCAAAAATCGAGCTTTCAACAACACTGCTAACTGTTTAAAAATTCATCGTTTTACTATGATTTAATGTTAGAGGAGTTCCCGAGGGAGTTCTAGTTTTTTATTCGGTATTAAAGACTATGGCCGGATAAGCATAGCGATTTGGCCCCTGAAAACAAACCTAGCCTAAGTAGTAGCATCAGAAAATTTGTCAAAAAACTTAGTGATTCCCGTGGGAATTAGATCTCTAAACTACGAAAGGCTTTCAGAAACACAAAAAAAATAGAAAAAAACAATTTTATATGCTTACTTCATTTAATTTCTCCGACCCATGATCAGATAATACTCTGTACATTGGCTGCAAAACTTATCATTACTTTTCATGAAAATTGTTTTTTTGGCCTTTAAGACCTATTTAAGACTCCGAAATACAATTTTGATGGCTTATTTGAATTCGAGGATGGTATATTTTTTTTATGCTCAAAAAACTGATCTACAAAAAATTAAAAATTGTATTTCGGAATCTTAAAGAACTTCTAAAGGCCCAAACAAAATTTTTTGAAAAAAGATGATATTTTAAACTTTCCAGCCAATGTTCAAAGTATTAACTGTTCATAGGTCGAAGAAATTAAAAAAAGCCTAAAAAATAGTATATTGCGATCCATGGTCATAAAAATAAAGTATGGCTCAAATTGCATATAAATCCGAGGCGAAGCTGAGGATGGTAAACTGAGATTTAGGTTATTCTTTTTTTATGACCAAAAGTCGTATACGATTTTTCTGCGTCAGTGGTGAAAAAAAAGGGAAATTTTTTTAGGTTTTTGGTTACCTGTAGTGGTTTTGAGATCGAATTCCAACGGAAATTAGTGAGGTTTTAGACAACTTTTTCGGATGCTACTACTTAGGCTAGGTTTGGTGGCGGGCGACAAATCACTGTGCATATCCAACAATAGCCTTTAAGTTATTTATTGACGATGAAATTTTTGATATTCTGCACTTATTACGTTATACTGATTTAGGAAGTTGAAAAACAAAAATAAATTGTTAAATAGTATTCAATAAAAATTCATAATTTTTTAAGCTAACAAAGTTTCTTTATTAAATGATTTTTCCCATAAATTGCCTAAGTTTCGAAGACATTCAGTCTTTATTTTCAAGGCTTATTGAGAAAATAATTATAAAATTACTCTAACATTTTTTCAAATTAAATTAGTAATTTGTCAAAAGATATTAAGTTGTTAAAAGTGGGTAATTTTTCTTTAAGAATTCAGCCAGTCGTGACTTAAATGCACCAAATTTTCTTATAGATTATAAAAATAATTTCGGTTTTAAACCACGTCATTAATGACCCAAATGTTTATGAAATCGGACAATAATCTAGCAAATTGTAATAATTTTTTACAATTTTTGTTTTAGAATTCATTTTAAAAATTAAAATAACCTTATCTTGGGTCAGTTTTAAAATAAGTTGATCAGGTTACTAGCAGCAAATTGATTACCCAAAAAATGTAAACTTATTTGCGTTCTTTGTTTAGCAATATTATATAAATACGGTCAACTTTTTTATGTACATTAGAGAACTTGATATTGAACTATACTTTGTAATCAGCATTTTCAGATAGAATGCTCAATTATTGTAAGGATGAAATTTAAGCAATGTTTTCCATCTTATTTTTTTCAGATATTCAGAATTTATTACACTGGTAGATTCCTTAAACACGCAGATATTGTAACTAGAAAATTATTTTTGGTAACTTGAAGGGTTTTTTCATATAAAAGTAAAACTGATTTACTATGTCGGCGTGAAAAATCCCTTATATAAGAAAAATGCATATAAAAAGCATTATGTATACTGTTATATAAAGTAAAAGGGAAGACTTGAGACCTTAGACTTATTACTGTATGTTATCTTTGATATTTACTATTTGTGAAAAGTGGAAGCATGTAACTAGATAGTGCACGTATTTGTTATCATAAATTATAATTTTTAAGAACAGGAACCAAAATAACTTAACTTATATGCAATTCTCTTAGAAATTTTTGACCCCAAAAATTTTTACTGGAATAAAAATTAACTTTTATGTATTATAAAAGAAGTTGACAAATATTTTACCATTTTTAACTAGTTTCATGATAACTATATCCCTTTCAACGAAAGAAACCTTTTTGCTAATTTTGAATATAGATTATACGAAGTCCAAGAATTTCCAAAAGAGTGGACACAATTTTTGGTTCAACTAATCTTAAAACCAAATTCTGACAAAATAAGACTTATTTAAAAGTTTTTGAAAGAATGGTATGTACTGTGTGACAATTTTTTCGCGCAACAACTTTTAAAATGGATTGCTCAGGCTGGAATTAATATTTTTAGGTGAAACTTGGTGGGAATATGTAAAAATATGTAGAGAATACAATGCCGTAGTTGGTTTTGCATAAAATTAATCATAAAAAGAAATAAAAATTTTATTTTTGAGAAAAAAACGTTTTTTTTTTCAATTTTTTTTAGAAAATGGTAATTAGGTTCAAAAAAATGCTAAAATATCAATCGGTACTTATTAATGTTGAAAACTTTTGGAAATATCGTGAAATAAAAGTTAAGAATTTTAAATTTTTATTCGTAAAATTAGTAAATAAAAATATATCGAATTCAACTTCAAGCCTAACCTGAATTTGATTAATTTAGGAACGCATGAATGTAATAACATGGCGGCTTTGTTTATATCCGGTAGGTATTTACTATAGAAAATTTAATCAGCTGATCGGTATTATTCTATTTACATGTCACTAGTGAACTTAATTCTTAATTAAATTAAAGTAAAAAGTGCTAGTTGAAATAAATTATAAATAAAAATAAATTATAAAAAATAAATAAATGAATATAAAGTGATAGTAGTGAATAATAAAAAAATTGTGCATCATGAAATTGTGTTATGTATATTAGCACACATTGGTTTTTTTGTATCCGAGACGTTTTGACGTTTTATTGAATTAGATGCGCAAGATAATTCTACATTTTTTTTAATAATTATTTTAGTGCACAAGTATCGATTAAAAAGAGGCTGCGTCTATTTACCCAGAAATTATGGATAAATAACCTCAAAATTTCAGAAACTTTTTTTCATAGATTTCACTCATAATAATTAAAATTTTTAAAAAATTATATTTAAATCTTATAAAGTACTAAAAAAAATAGTTAATTTTTCATAACAAATTTTAATATTCAGTGCAGAGTGCAGAAAAGCAAGCAAAATAAACCTTAAGTTGAGGTTCAAAATATTTTTTTTTCGTAAATGTGTGAGTGCATTTTACGTAAAAAATTTCTGAGTAAATAGACTTTGCTTATGTATCTTTTTAACGTCAAATCCCTAAAATATTCATTTACTACAAAAGAGAAGTATACAACATTATGATTGCACTGAAAAATAAATTTTCTTATCAGTTCATCAATATAAGGAGTATCACTTTTTGTTAAGAAAATCATTTTTTTATTGCCTTTTAGGTCCAATGCTCTCCGCTCTCACTCGAATAAGCAAAGTATGCAAATACTGCATGGTTTATGACAACTTTATGAAATAGTCATTTAACTTGTAAATATTCAAACAATTTTAAAACTAAAACTTTAACTAATTTGTAAATTTAAAATGTTATTGTTGTAAATGGTAATTTTAAAATTTATTTTAGAAATGGTTTAATAAAAAATTGTTGCTGAACTAAGTAAGCTATTTCTTTAAAATTTTGTGCACAAGTATCGAGTCACATGCTAAATATAGGTTTTTTAAGTTTGAAGATGTTCAATGAAAGATAATTTGATTTCATCGTTATAAATTAATTAAAAGTATTTCTCATTCATTGTGATGATTACCTGATTATTTAATTGAGAAAATTTTGTGCACAAGTATCGAGTCACAAGATACATATTTTTTAACTTTGAAGATGTGCAATACAAGATTATATTTTACTTCATCGTTATAAATCAATAAAAGTTTTTTTTTTATTCATTGTTATTATTACCTGATTAGTTTTTTTTTTTTAATCTAATACTTACTACAGGAAAGGAGGTAAAATCTGGAAGCAGTAATTAGAGGCAAGTAGCAGATACTTGATGTAACTTTAATTTTTTTAAGAAAGGTGCCTAATACCAAAGTAAACAATTTCCGATAGTTGCAAAAAGGGCGGGAGAGGTGGCGGAGGAACTTAATGGGGGGGGGGGGGGAGTTGAAAACAAAATAACGTATCCAATCGATAATTTATCATTTTTTAAAATAAAAACATTGATTGAAATTTTTCATAAAAATGAACCCCTTCCGAATTATAGCGCAATGAAAAGTGTGATTTTAGCCCAAAAAATTTTTATTTAAAAAAATTTTTTTTAATTTTACTTAAAATCTGGTAGTATTACAAAAAAATTTCTATATTATTAATATGAAGTATTTTCGTTGACAAATAAAGCGAATTTTTTTTATTTTTGTACGATTAATATTAAAGGAGATATGAAATGGCAAAAATGTTTGTTTAACGAAAAATTAAGAAATCGGATCGTTCTGGCGTAAATACCTGGAAAAATATTACTTTCCCAAAAAAAATTATTCCTATCATTTTGCAAGATGATAAATTGGGAAATTTTGAGACCACCTAGAACCTTTTAAAATAAACATAAAAAAAGTCATGGGCAAAATAATTTTTTTTCCAAAATTTTTCTTGCCAATTTTTAGCGCCATCTGGGCTAAGGTGCTTGGAAAAAAAATCCTTTGGTGAAAAGTCAGAACACTTGTTCCTAAATATGTCCAGCCATTTTTGGCCCTATCGGGTAATTATTGTTTATGTTTTGGCCTTTTGGGTAAAGCCGTGTATTTTTTAAAACATTTTCAGTTTTTGGCCAGCAGCTTGAACATTATTTATTTTAAACAGCCAAATTTTTTAGCATTTATTTCAAGTTGTTTGTGATTCAAGTTTTTGTTATAATTTTTCATCTGCATGTAGATTTGGCCGTTTAAAATTGCCTATTTTATGTTTATAACGGTAAATTCTCTTTTTTGTCGGGCGAAATTAAAGAAAAATAGCGAATCCAATTAAAATGTTGCATATTACATGAAATTTTGGCGTTAACCTTAGCTTTTTAACGGTTCATTGTACATCTCGTTATCATTAGCCAAAAAAAAGTTATGGCCAAAATTCTAAATTTTTTTCATTAATTAAAAAAAATTTTTATAGTTAATCCATTAGGTCCCTCTATTTCTAAGTGTTATGAACAATTATCGTACAGTACCGTATGTTTAGATGATAACTCACAAAAATGCTGCTGTAAAATTTCAAATTCCGACTTTTTTGCTGTAAATTAGCCATACAACCTAAAGTAAGTAAAAAAAGGCACAAAAATCAAAGATTTGTGTTTTTTTTCGTTTAAATATTTCATTTCATGAAAAATGTTTGCATGACAAATGTTTATAGGCAGGGGGTTTTTCAAGCACGTTATTGGGGGGGGGGGCAAACGAACTTAGAATTATTTCAATTTAGAGACTCAGAATGATTTGAGTTTAGATTTAGAATTGAAAATTATTTTCATTTAGGGACTTGAAATAACTTTTATTTCCAAACTTCGAATAATTTCGATAAAGGGGTAAAGAATAATAATGATTTTAAGAGCTAAAAACTATTTTTTTTTTGGATTAAGGCAAGTTTCTTTGCTATGAGCGCTATTTTAAAGGATATTTTTAATTGGGCTTTAAAAAAAACCATTGTGCTTTCAGTGGCGGATTTAGAAAATTTTTTGGGGGGGTAATTTAAATCAAATTACAAAAAAGTTACTAAAAAAGGTCCTTAAAATGTTAACATGGAGCATGTTTATATGGAGGGGGTACTTCAGAACTTAAAATGAAGGGGGGGGGGGTCAAATGAGACTTAGAATAATTAGGAGACTTCGAAAAATTTAGGCTTAAGGACTTAGGATTATAATAGAACCATGTAATCGCTCTCTCTCTCTCTCTCTCTCTCTCTCTCTCTCTCTCTCTCTCTCTCTCTTTCTATCTCTTTACAATCATTACAATACCCCCTGTTTATCGCTATTTTTTATGCTTACATTGAAAGATTTTAGAAAAAAATTTAATTACGACTTTATTCAATTTTTTTTACATTTTGGGGTACTTTTCACCCCCAGGGTTGAAAATATTGTTACTTTTTTTGTTGCAAAACGAAAAGGGGCAACAAAAAAACTTAATAACGTTTATTTCATTTTATAAAATTTTGGGTAGTTTTCACCCCCCCCCCCCACTGGCAATTAATTAAATGATAGTAAATATACGATAAAATGTTTTCAAAAAATTGATCCAAATACAAAAAAAATAATGAAGTCATGTTTTTTATATTTTTTCTTATTCTGGGGGTAGTTTTAACCACCCTATTATTAAACCTTATATCTCAATTTCAGGCCATAATAAAAAAAAAAAAAAAAAAAATTCTTCATTAATTTTTCTAAAAAAATGGCATGCATTTGATAATTTTAGCAAAAATTCCAAAATATTTAAAAATAACCCTTAAAAAAGGGTAGTTTTTACTGTTTACAGGGATTTGAGAAATTTCTTACATTAAAATCGTAATCAGTGACCTAAAAAACGCGCCTGGTACCTATTTTCACTAAAATTCATTTAATATTGTCCGAGGTATTAAATATTTATTTATTTTTGGCCAAAAAAACAGTGGCCAATTTTTACAACTTTTTGGACCAACTCCAACCAATCAAACTTGTTTACTTCTGAACTTGACACCTTTTTTGACAAACTGCAATAAATTTCAAGTTGATCTGAATTGCCTCTAATTACTGCTTCACTTAAAAAAAAAATTTACCTCCTCTCCTGTATTATGTTTACTTATATGAGAAATTCCACCAAAAAATTGCGCTTACATGTTCAAACTTTTGAAAAAAAAAAAATTTGAAGGCACAACTTGCTAATACGTTTTTTTTATGTTCCTTAGATCATATATAGTCATGAAAAAGCGATGAACAGAAAAAATGTTGCGTGTACAATAGTTTTTTTTTGAGTTTGAAAAAGCTCAAAATCACGTTTTTTCTATATTAAAAGAAAACAATTTAGAAAGTTTTTTTTTATCCATTACAATCATTATAAACGATATACTTATGTTTTTTCACTTGTATTGTACTAAAAATTAATTTTATAAAAAAATAACACAAATTTTTAATTAATAGCATCTTAAAGCAGCTCAAAAGTTTAAAAAACCTTTTTAAATAAAGATTGCTTATTTAGCTTTTAAAATTTCTTTTAGTGGAATTATTATTAAAAGATAATGATAAAAAGTTAAATTAAATATAATTCATTAGTAACGAGCTTTAGAAATTATCTAAAACAGCTGAAAACAACTCCAAAGCTAAATTTACCAATTTGGGATCATTTTTAAAATAACAAAATCAGTCTCGTTTTTAATGATTTTGTTTATTACTCATTTCTTTTCAGATTTTTTTATTATTTACTTTAATTTTACATATTATTCAGTATTATCTTTCTGTTGAAAATAATTTTTATTTTAATTTTCAACGTCTTAGAGCAGTTCAAATGTTAAATTTTAGATTTTTTAAAAATTCATAGACTTGGGATTTTTATAGCAGATTTAAATGGACTAAAAGATGGAGTATGAATTGGACTAAAAGACGTATTCGTAATGAATTTTCCCGTACAATTCGAACTCATTATTTATTTTAAAATTTTACTACGCCTTACACGAGAAAAATAAATGTTTAGTTTTTTAGGGTACCAATTATGAGGGAACCAATTTATTTATATATTTTTTACTCAGCAATTCGATTAAATCACTTAGTTCAAGAAATAATTTCCAAAAATCCTTTAAACCCCCAATTAATTCAAAGTATAGAATATGGTTGGAAAAATTTTTTCGTATTGATGTGTATATTAAGAGTAACAAGTTTTGTCAACTCTCAGGATATCGCTAGTTGCGAAAACACCCTTAAATTTGCCAAAAGTACCCCTAAAAAGGTTTTTTTCTATGTTTTCGAATTTCGAGCGGTCAGATTTTGTCCATATGGGTTTTTTGGGTCGCTGATCAAGAATTTCAGAGGGTTTTTTATGAAAAGTTAATATTTCACCCCTAAATTAGCAAAAATTACCCCTAAAAAGGGGTGTTTTTGCTATTTTCGCACCTTCAGTATTCAGATTTGGTTAATATAGGTTTTTTGGGTCGCTGAACAAGAATTTCGGGAAATTTGTTATTAAAAATTAATTTCTCACCCTTCATTTAGCAAAAACTACCCTAATGCGCGCAATCAAGGAATATAAATTTGGACTTGCTTGGTCTACAACTTTTAAATTAAAATTTGAATTAAATAATTTTTCATTTCTTTGTCAAAAGTATAAAAATTTGTAAATTATAATATAATTTTTTTAAAATATAATTACATTTATGCACGAGACTCAAAAGTACTGCTTGTGCTCGCTCAAAATTCATTAATAATCTTTATAATAAAAGTAATGCAGTAACATTTTGTTTTTTCATTATGAAATTAACTGATTCTAAGTTAGCAGAAATTGAAAATCAATCTAATTCAATTGAAAATGATGAATTGTTTGATATAAAATTTCTAAAGATCTATTTAAAGGTAATAATTTTTCGTTCCCGTATCAAAATTAAAACATACTTTAAATTTAAATCCAAGCTTTTTAAGCAGAATATAAGGAATGGGCTAAACTCAAAACTACTGTTGGTGTTTGCTTCAAATTCATTAAAAATTGATGCGCGTGCACTAAAATAGTAAGAAGTCAATTTTGTTATCGTTCTTTACTTTTGAAGTTTATACAATGTAAATTCAAAAATTTTGTATTTCTCGTGTCATTATTAAGTACAGAAATAAACTGTGAATAAAGTGAAATAATAAGTCTTTTATAATTAAATAGTATGCAAATATCAAATTATGTGTCAATAAACTCATAAAAATATAACCTTACTTTTTTCGACGTTAATTTTGGCGCAATTACTAGTTACACTGTGGAATTATTGTGTACTTCAATTCCATAGTTAAAATATATTCAGATACTGTCGTATATATAAGGAGTCTAAGTGAAAAGTAGAAATTTTTAATATCAAAAGCAAACAATTTTAGAATAATTTATTATTGCTAAATTTTGTGAAAAATTAAACACCTTTTCTATTATCATGTAAAACTCCAAGAAATTTCTACATTATCAGCATGGGTTTCTATAGAATTCACTCAAAACAAACCTTATTTATATACGAAAATCAATTCTTTTTACACGCATAATTTCATATCAAGTCTGACGGAGAAGATAAAATAGTAAACAAAGCAAGGTGTTTATATACTTCTAATTACTTTATAGGTGTAAATGTTATCTTGACAAAAAATAAATTTAAACATATCAGTACTTTAAATTGATTCAGACTCTTGATAAACTTATTAAAATTTCTTGTAAATTACCCTGAATAGATTTTTGTTCTGTTATTAATAGCCGGAAATTATATGATAATATGCTACTGTTACAGCATATTTAAAATTTAATATGCCAACTGCATAACTAAAAAAAATACAATATTCTGATAATATTCAATCAATAATTTTAAGGGATCACGTGAGTTTTCAAAGTACTGATATGTTTTTTACTATAATTTTTTCTAAATCATAGCAGTACTTTGAAAACTCACGTGATCCCTTAAAATTATTGATTGAATATTATCAGAATATTGTATTTTTTTTAGTTATGCAGTTGGCATATTAAATTTTAAATATGCTGTAACAGTAGCATATTATCATATAATTTTTGGCTACTAATAACAGAACAAAATTCTATTCAGGATAATTTATAAGAAATTTTAATAAGTTTATCAAGAGTTTGAATCAATTTAAAGTACTTATATGTTTCAATTTATTTTCAGTCAAGATAATTAATTCTGGAACTTACAAAATTACAAAAAACCTTGAAACTTTTTTTATAGTTCTAGAACGAAAAAAAGATTAAGTATTTTATACTGCAGTTGGCTATTTAACTTTAAAGACTGCGTTGTTTCTAAGCATATTATCTTATAATATTTTGCTGGTAACAACAGAATCCAATTCAAGCTTGAGAAATTCAGCCAAAATTTTAATAATTTTATCAACAGACTATATAATTTGAAAGTACTGTTATGTATTTTACTATAATTGGTTTTAGGAAAATTCATAGCAGTACTTCGAAAACTCTCGTAATCCCTTATAATTATTGATGGAATATTACAGAATATTATATTATTTTTTAATTATGCAGTTGGCATATTAAATTTTAAATTTGCTGTAACAGTAGCATATTATCATATAATTTTCGGCTACTAATAACAGAACAAAAATCTATTCAGGGTAATTTATAAGAAATTTTAATAAGTTTATCAAGAGTCTGAATCAATTTAAAGTACTGATATGTTTAAATTTATTTTTTGTCAAGATAATTAATTCTGGAACTTACAAAATTACAAAAAACCTTCAAACTTTTTTTATAGTTCTAGAACGAAAAAAAGATTAAGTATTTTATACTGCAGTTGGCTGCTTAAATTTAAAGACTGCGTTGTTTCTAAGCATATTATCTTATAATATTTTGCTGGTAACAACAGAATCCAAATAAAGCTTCAGAAATTCAGCCAAAATTTTTATAATTTTATCAACAGACTAAATAATTTGAGAGTACTGTTATGTTTTTTATTATAATTGGTTTTAGGAGAATTCATAGCAGTACTTCGAAACCTCACGTAATCCCTTATAATTATTGATGGAATATTACAGAATTTTATATTATTTTTTAATTATGCAGTTAGCATATTAATAAGTTTATCAAGGGTCTGAATCAATTTAAAGTACTGATATGTTTAAATTTATTTTTTGTCAAGATAATTAATTCTGGAACTTCCAAATTTACAAGAAAACTAGAACCTTCTTTTATAGTTGTAGAATGATAAAACGATTTAGTATTTTATAATGCAGTTGGCTGATTAAATTTAAAACTGCTTGTTTCTAAGCATGATATCTTATAATATTTTGCTTGTAACAACAGAATGAAATTCAGGCTTGAGAAATTTATCCAAAATTTTTATAATTTTATCAACAGACTAAATAATTTGAAAGTACTGTTATGTTATTTTCCTATAATTTGTTTTGGGAAATTTCATAGCAGTACTTCGAAAACCCACGTAATCCCTTATAATTATTGATGGAATATTACAGAATATTATATTATTTTTTAATTATGCAGTTCGCATATTAAATTTTAAATATACTGTAACAGTAGCATATTATCATATACTTTTCGGCTACTAATAACAGAACAAAAATCTATTCAGGGTAATTTATAAGAAATTTTAATAAGTTTATCAAGGGTCTGAATCAATTTAAAGTACTGATATGTTTAAATTTATTTTTTGTCAAGATAATTAATTCTGGAACTTACAAATTTACAAAAAACCTTGAACATTTTTTTATATTTCTAGAACGAAAAAAAGATTAAGTATTTTATACTGCAGTTGGCTGTTTAAATTTAAAGACTGATTTGTTTCTAAGCATATTATCTTATAAGATTTTGCTAGTAACAACAGATACAAGTTTAGGCTTGAGAAATTCGTTCAAAATTATTATACTTTTAGCAATACACTAAATACGTTGAAAGTACTGATATGTTTTTTACTATAATTTTTCCTAATTCATAGCAGTACTTTGAAAACTCACGTGATCCCTTAAAATTATTGATGGAACATTAAAAGAATGTTATATTGTTTTTTTATTATGTAGTTGGCATATAAAATTTTAAATATACTGTAACAGTAGCATATTATCATATACTTTTCGGCTGCTAATAACAGAACAAAAATCTATTCAGGGTAATTTACAAGAAATTTTTTATAAAT
>JAKSXM010000372.1:0-64096 GCA_022575985.1 Anagrus nilaparvatae
ATGTCACGGAAGTATCCATGACCTGTTAAGGACTGAGTGAGATAGAAATCTACTTCCCCATGTTCTCATCCAGGCCTCCAGATCTGGAATTAGTCTGTGTGTCTACCAGCCATTTTTGTCGCTGTCCCATCGTCCCTGCCATTCATACATAGCGTTGGAACGATACCGTGTGGTATGCGCTGGCGATCCTGAGTGCAACTTGCCTCTGTACAGAGCAGATCTTATGCCTGTACTTTTTGATTTGGGCGGCGGCCACCCAAACTTCCGATCCGTAAAGACTTCGCCACGGACATCAGGAGTCGTCGCTTCCCTGGTTTGGGTCCCCCTATGTTGGCCATAAGCCTTGACAAGGAGGATGCAACCGACGCGGCCTTTTCACTCGTATTTTGAAGTTGTTCCCAGAAGCTCAGCTTGTTAACAAGCAGAACTCTCAAGTACTTCACTGATGTGCTGGTTTCGATCGAGTGAGGATTCCCGCCATCGTCGACGTTTAAGTCGAATATGGTGGGAACCCTTCGACGGGCCAGAAGTACGATCTTCGTTTTCGGGATTGCGAGCTGGAGCCCGTGCTCGCCCATCCAGAGGTTGATCTTTCTCATGACTTGATTTAACCTCTGCTGGGCCACTTCCATTTCTCTAACCTTTATGGTTAGGGCCACTTGGTCCGCGTACCCGATCAGGGAGACTCCTTCCGGATAGTCAACGCGCAGCAAGTCATCGTAAAAGGTATTCAACAGATCAGGTATAAGAAACCAATCCATGGGTAATGCCCGCACATAACGTATTTTTCCCGCCTACCAACGAGCGTGTCGAAGAGCAGCCTTTGGTCCCGCAATTCTTTAGGATTTTTCCCAAGTATCTGGGTATGCGAAAGTTCTGCTCGAGGGATCGTAGCACGTTGTCTCACCTGGCTGAATTGAATGCTTTTTAACATCCAAAGTCACCAGTAAGGCGTCCTTGCGATTCACATGCATCCTTTCTCTCTACCATTATGGCATCCACAACACGTCTGATGGCGTCTACAGTGGAATGCCCCACGCAAAAGCCGTGCTGTTCCTCGGAGGGATCGCCGCCCTCCACGATCCCTGACCTTAGTCTAGCCCGAAGCATTCCTCTCCATCACCTTGCCTATGGTATTTAACATACACAGTGGTCTGTAAGATGACGGAGAGTCGGGTGCTCCTGCCTTTCCTTTATTCAGGAGCACGAGGTGAGCCACTTTCCACTCCCTCGGTAACATTCCCACCACCAAGCAGGCATAAAACATGCTTAGCAGGATACAGGGATTACTTTAAGGGTCCGTTTAAGCACTTCCGCTGGTATACTGTCCGGTCATGGCACCTTGCCATTTTTCATGACTTTGATGGCCTTGAACATCTCAGCCTCGCTAAATAGTTGCACTTCAATCCCTGGGTATTTCCTCTACCAGATGCTCCCATATGGGCTGTTCATGGAAGAGAGCGCCCACTATTCTTTCGGTCGTCACCGTGTTCATTGTATTATTAGACCCCCGATATAATTTGCCCATTACGACTTTGTAACCAAGGCCCCAGAGTTTCTTATTTACGTATTTGCGTAATGAACGCAGGCAACGAGCCTTGCTTTGGCAGATGGCCTTGGACAGCCGATGCTCATTCCCGGGAGAGCCTCTGTTTGGTCCCCGTGCTCTCTTAGCCTTCCGTTTTGCCCTGTGATACTCCCTTCAGAGGCCCCGCTGTTTCAGGGGTTCGCCAGTGAACTGGCTTATCCCCCTTCCATGTCCGGTAACGAGGCATGGATACGTCGCAAGCCCCACGTAATAACGAGTTTACTTTCTTTATTAAGATTTCAGCCTCGCAGGGACTTGTGAGTCTTCCATGCCAAGCGGGGTATAGACGCTGACTTGATCCGAGGATATTCTTCAAATCTTTCCTCGTCCATCTTTCGCACGTTCCAACCTAAGGGACGCCTCTTGTACGGAGATCGTTGGGAGGTTCCCTCCAATACCACGAAGGTGATGTAGTTATCGTCGCTATCTGTTTTGACATCCATCACCATCCATTAATTGATCCTCCTAGAAGCACCTTCTGTTGTAAAGTTTATATCGGGGAAAAAGGAACCCCCCCTCGGACTCACGTAGGTCCGACTTTTGCCTATATTCTGGACCACCAGATTACATCTGGTGACCATTTTGAGTACCCTTCATCCCCTGTGGTTAGGCATACCCCACTCTCAAGATTTAATTATTATCTATAATTTGCAAATTTAAATTATCAGGTAACATTATATTTTAAGGCAAAAAATTATAAAATTAGATTTTTTGGCATTAATTGTGAGTAAATTATCACCAAACCATTCGAATACATTTTGAAGAACAAGGTTAGCTTTATTTTGAGTTTTGTACCAGTTTTTACCATCAATGAGTAAGACTGTATCATCAGCAAATGATAGTGGATGTTCACAGTTAATCAGTAAATTATTTAAATAAATATTGAATAGTAAAGGGTCCCACTGTACCTTGAGGTATACATTCTGAAACCTTTTCAGTTTTACTCAAAACATCAATGATTTTAACCTTATGTTCTTTATCAGCCAAATAATTCGAGAAAAATCATTGGTCAATCTCCTTATACCCAATGAATCTAATTTATCCAGCAAAAGTTTTTGGATCCACCGTAACAAAAGCCTTTGCTAGATCTAATAAAATTCCCAAGGGTTTACATAAATTATCTAATTTATTGTAAATAAACTTAGTAACATATGCAATGGCATCATTTTTAGAAATACCATTTTTTAAAACCAAATTGTCTATTAGAAATCAAGGAATAATTTTCAAGATAAATAACTAATCTTACCTTAATTATCTTTACAAAAATTTTTGCAAAATTTGATATGAGGGATATTGGTCTGTAATTGGTAATTAGGTGACAATCACAATTTTTGAAGGTTAGTATAATAATAGCTAATATTATCAGCGCTACAAGCTACGTTATCAGCTAGTTTGCTTATAATAAGTTCATTATCAGTTGGATCAATGAAAAAAGGTTTTTTTTTTTTTTTTTTTTTTTTTTTTAATTAAAATTTTGCCTATATTTGCAATAAATTTATTCATAGAGTTGGCTATATTTTTATTACTGGTAATTTTCTTATTATTAACTATTAAGTGATCAATATTCTTATTTTCATTATTATTGTTTTTTTTATTTCCAAAAATGATTTTATTTATAAATTTCCAAAAGTTATTATTTTTTGTACCTATTTGTTTGGCTTTGTTGTTAAAAGATAAGTATTTAGCTTTTTTTATAAGAATTTTTAAATATGCACAGTATTTTTTATAAATAAATTCTTTGGTTTTATTATTTTTGTCTTTTTGCCAAGTTAGATATAATTTCTCTTTGGTATCACATGATTTTACTAAGACATCAGTAATCCAATCACTTCTTTTATTATATTTTTGTTTACTTTTTACTTGTTAATTTTCTATAATTGTTTTAATTAAATTAACAAAAAAATTACTAGCTTCATCAACATTCTGAAATTCATAAACTTTATTCCAATCAGCTTTATTTGCTAAGTTTTTTTAATTGTCTAAAATTTATTGGGTAAAACTTTTTATTATTATTAGAATCAGCAGTTATATTAGAATCAATGTTTAGAGAAATTAAATTTGTCAGTTATTGAACTTTAATAAGTAAAAGATTTAATAGATTTTTTTGACCAACCTGTCTTAACAAATATGTAATCTATGATTGTTGTACCAGTTTTTTTTTATTTGGTCTAGTTATGTTATTGGTAACTAGACAGTATTTAAGTACTAAAATTTATTTATGTTTCTATCAGTATCATGCTTATACTTATTTTTATCAAAATTTTTATCAAAAATATCAATACTTATATCACCAATTATATAATGGTTTTTATATTTACTATATTCTAAATATTCATCAAAATCGCCAACAAATTTCTTAGTATTAATTTTATGGTTTCTATAAATAGCTGTAATTATTTCAATATTAAAAGAAATCTCAATGGCTTTAATTAACCCTATATTAATAATTTTTGTAATATAATTAATATGTTGATCAATAAAGGCTAATGTACCATCTGATTTATTAATACTGCTATCATTAGAAATGGAATTGTAGCCATCAATTTTATATAAATTGATCAATTTTTTAATAATATTTCAAATTCTATAAAATTAGCTTCTAATGATCTAATATGTAAGATATTTAAACCATTTAAATTTTTTGTAACATTAATATACTGCTTAATATTATTACAAATGGTTTCCGTAAATAGATTTTCGCTAATACTTACTTCATTATTTATTAACATTGTGATAATAAAGCTGAAGTTCCTATATTCCACAGAACTAATTTTTGACGATGACCTACAAATCTATACACAGATCCCTAAAAAATATTATAACTTGGCATCGTTTTTCGTCAAGAAATCTCGGGATTTCTTTACCAACAAAAACCTCATTCTTAGTGTTTCTTATCTAATTCCGTAAAAAATCTTGTAATTCTCCTTGACTCAGGCATAAACTAGAACTCTTAAATTAATCATATGACCCCAATCCCAACGGTCCTTTACAGACTTAGATATAAAAATTTTCATAATTCTTTTCTTTTGTAAACGTCTAGTAAGTCCTTTAATTTTCCCTTTCTTTGATTATGGCGCTTTTCCAATAGGTATCATTTTAGAATATAAAAATAAAATTTCCCAAAAGGGCTTCTCCTGCTAGACTACAACTAGGTTACCTGAACGTCAGACTACGCCAAAAATATTTGTGTGCTCTTTAGATCTATAACACTTTATGTCACAGCCTACATTTATGTACTTGAAAGAAAAAATATCTACATCCCAACCCCATTTAAGTCCTCCTCTTTCAGTTTGTACCTCCAAATGCCCACAGTTAAATAATTCTTCTTTAGTCCACATGACAAACTTCTGAAACACCCTCCCTGATTATAGCCTTGTTTCTTCCATCAACTCATTTAGGCATGTTCTACAATAGCCACATACACCAATATATGTATATGTATGGATAGACATATTTGTGTATGGCCAACCTTCAGATAACTGCGCCCTCTATTTTTCTACATTAATTTTTGTAGACTTTTTACCTGCTGGTAAAACAGATTTATAAATTAGGTTGGCCATACACAAATATGTCTATCCATACATATACATATATTGGTGTATGTGGCTATTGTAGAATGCGCCTTAAGTACAATATTTACCAATATCTTTTACACCAAGACTCCTCCTCCTCCCTTTAACATAAAAATTTCATAAAAACTTAACCTTGCCTTCCCCTCCTAGTTATATTTTCCACCTGTATGAATTGTAAATATTAACATGAAACATATTTATAGACAGGGGGTATTTCAAGCATATAATTTGGGGGGGGTCAAATAGAGTTACAATTAAAATAATTTTGATTTAGGGACTTCACAAACCAGTTCTAAGTTTTTTATTTTTAAATTAAATAATATATCGAATATTCTCTTTTTGCAATATATTTTATAATAACTAATTTTAATTACTTATATAGTTAAAATTTTCATATCTTATTTTTTTTATTCTTAATTTTTAATTTAACATATTGTAAATTAGCGTGCCTGCAAAATATGTTCTATCCAGTTTATATTTTTGTACTTCAACCTTTTTGTACAACTTTGTATACATAAAGCTCTTGATAAATCAATCAATCAAAATACTTACACAAGCAACAGTTTTTTTTTTTCAAATGTACCTGGAATTCTTAATTTATCGCAGCTCTTGTGCACCCTTAACCTTACTTTAAAACAGGTAAAAATCATATATTTTGCCTAAATTTTACTCAGGAATATAATATTTAAAATTTACTAGTACATAATGAATTTAATTTTTCAACTGTAAAATAGAAAATAAATACATCTGCTTACCCTAGTTTTCTCCTATACGTGTATATATAAAAAAATAAAACAATAATAATTAATTTATGTAAATTAATTATTTGTATTCGTACATGTTTTCTTCAGAAAACATTGTATGTAAAAGAGAGGAGTCAACAAGAACAATTATGCAAGCGAAGTTGAATTAAAACATGAGTCAATGATTTCGTGACTACATATATATAAAGTTCGGTACAATGTAATGTCCGGTTGTAAAGTGTCGAGAGAAAATTGTTTACTTGTGACAGCCTATATATTGCATTTAACTTTAGCTTGTATTTAATGAATTATCGTATATTTAATGTAATTTTTAAAGCATATATAGAAATTTAAGTGTATTTATAAAACAATTGATTTATTTTTTTATATTTATAAAAATAGCAAAGGAAGCAAGGATCATAAATGCACCGATCAAATTTTCTATATATATGTATATTCATTACGGAAAGGGTGTCAATAATAGGGTCATGCACGTATAAACAGCGAGGTTAGAGAACTTGCTACTGGTTGTTCGTTCGTATCATAAAGTAAAAAAAAAAGCTCGCGAATATTATAAGGGTGTGTATAAGAGAGAAAGATAGCAGGTACGGGGTTAAATGATGTTTTATGTACCGGCCGCTGCGACGAGGGCGCTGCGCATCTACTATAGTGCTTCAGTCAGCTAGAGCCTCGCGTACTGCTTGCATCTTTAAGTAGTATAAATCTATATTTTAAAAGTTTTTAAATACTCAAAAAATTTGCCAAGTATTTAATTTTAATGCTTTTTAAATATAATATTCATTATTTAAAATGCGGTGACAAACTACTGGTTCATTAATTAATCAATTTTTTTTTTAAGTTTAATAATCAAGACTGTTGTTGTAAATTATTAAATAAAAAAAGATTTATTTTTATTTTATTTTATTTCTTATTCATCTTAAGTCGATAAAAATTTATTCGTGTGTTTTTAGAGCGTGAAGTCTTATGGGAGTTGACACAGCGAAGTGCTAAGGGATTTTTTTTTTTTTTTACAAAAAACGTTTTTTAAGAGGTACAAAACTTGCTCTATTTTTTTTTTTTTAATATTAGCTCACCTGGTATTTTATATTATAAAAGTGTGAAAAATCTATGCAGCATAAATTTTAATTTTAATTTTATACATGAAAAAAACTTTTTTTCGTAAATGTTATTTGAAAACTTTAGAGATTTTTTTAAAAATTGTATTAAAATTAATGTTAATTAAAATGATCGAAGGTGGTTGAAAATAAAAAAAAAACTAAAAAATTTAGTGAAGAAAAAGTGTATAAGTGTGTGATATTTATCTACATGTGTGTGAATAAATTATCTTTTGCGGTATTTTGAAGAATCTATTAGTATAGTTTTTATCTTGTTGACCTCGATGTGCGTGGTAAAATAAAGGATCTAATAAAGCCTTATAAAAAAAAAGCTGTTTTTTTTTCTTTGATTTCAACGAGTATAAAAAAAAATAGTATTGAGGTAAATAACATCTAAATCTGTATATGTAAACGTTTTTATTTTCTTAGATTTTTATTGAGAAATATAGTAAACCAATATTTAGGTATAAGATTTACATTTATTTATATAATAGTTGGGGACGAATACTCGAATATTACGGAGATATAAAAAAATATATTTTTTTTTATTAGTATTGTTTTCTTTTAGTGGTACGAAAAAAGAAAAATAAAAATATAAAAGTAGGTGGGTGTTATCTTGTGTTTTGAATTTTTTGTTTTTTTTTAAATAAAATTGGCTAAAAAATTTGTTTTTTTATCTTACACTTAGATTACATTTTTAGAGCTTTTTTTATACACGATTTTTTCATTTTTAAATAAATTAATGCTATTTTGAAAATTTTGTTTTAGGGGTTTTGTAATTTTTAATACACGGTAAATTGATCTACTTGAATATTCAACCGATATTATAGTTTTCAATATTTGGTTGAATTTTAAGCTTGCAGTATCGGAGAAATTAAAAATAAATATGTATTTAAATTTATATTGCTTATTTCAATTACCCGCAGCTTATATTTACTTATATAGTATAAACTTTTACTTGACATTTTTGGTTTTATTTGAAATTTCAGTAAATTTGTTTGAAAATTCAATCAGAGCAATTTTACCGTAGCAAATATTCTTATACTTTTAATTTAAAATAATTAATTGATAAAATTAAATTGGATAGTGACATTTTAATAATAAAGGAATCAAAAATGAATCTACAATTACATTAGGTTTTGCTTCTATTAACCAAAATATCAATTTTTTCATAAAAAAAACAATGCAGAAATGAAAAATAAATGTCTTATTTGTAACTTTTGTCGAATCATGATTTTATATTTGTTATTATTTTTTCATACATTCGATTTAAAAAATCATGCTTTAGATTTTATTGAATATGAAATGTAATTTTATTTAAAATAAAAATAGGTTACTGTGAAAATTAGGCTAACAGGGCAGTTCAAAAACTTTATCTCTAAATTTTGTAGATATAAGCACAATATAATTACTACACTGAATTAATGTCTATACTGAAAGAGGATGACTGTACTAAATACAGTTTTACTAGTAATGAAAATTTGTTAGCTACTTAAATAGATCGAAACAAATATTCAATGATATTTTTGGAAAGTAATATTTTGAAAACTTACTATAAGTAGGGTAATTTTCGAATTTAATAAATGTTTCACTATTTTATGTCAATAGTTTCTAATATAGTGGCAACAAGTTTTTACTTTTCAGTTTTAAAGTTGCTCAGAAATTTTCAATAACTTGTAAGATTTTTTAAAGAATCATAATATCGTTATGGCTTCTGCTTTTTAAGAAATAGTTAAATAGGCTTAAATTTCGCTGTATTGGCAATTGAGGCTCAGCCGAGGATATTAGCCCTTTCATAACCCTTTCATAACCCTTTAAATCTGAATTTGTTCATTAACCCGAAATGATCCAAAAAATGTCTGAAAACTGTTTTCCTTTAAAAAAAAAAAATTTTACTTCATTTTTTGCATTTTATAGTTAACTGAAAAGAAATTTAGAAAATAAATGGCAGCATCGTGTAGCCAGGGAAATTAAAATCGTGATTAATACTTAAAAGTGAAGAAAAAGTGGGGTTAATTTTCTTGCACCTTGCTTTTGTTAAGGTAGACCCTCGCTAATACCGCGCCACGTTACCATGCGGGAAACTAGGATACTAACATGGCTAACTAAACTATAGAGATACTCACTAATGCCGTGTTTGGATTCCTGATCGGGTCTGTAACTGCAGTCCTTTCTTAGAAAACTTTCAGACTTTACCCCTGTAACTTTCTCCGACCTAATCCAATCTGAAAAAAGCTCAAACATACAGGTTGGGTACCCGAGATTTCAAGTAATCGTACATTTTCTCATGTTTAATCAATTTTTTGCAGGAAGATTTAAGGGTGACCTCATTAAATAATATTAAAAATTTATATTAAAATTTTTTATTATTTTAGATAATTATTTTAATTTTTAACTTCATTTAAATTATTAATTTATTTCAATTTAGTACTTAAGGAATTAAATTTAAATAAAATAAAGCTTTTAAGAGATTTTATAATTAGATCATTTGAAATTTTTTTATAAACTATGAACTTAAGCTCAATAATTACAATAAAAAAAATCCAGGTTTTCGTTTGGTTCAAACTTTTACAAATTTTATAAAGTTGTACTCTATTAATATATGTCTACTTCAGCATATTGTTGAATTAGAAATTTTTTTTGCAAAAAATATTTTCATTGAGCTTTTTTAAAGATTTTTTTATGATTGGTGCGAAAAAAATATGGGAATCTTAAGCTCACCCCACAGAAAACTTCATTGCTATTATTCCTATACATTTGTTTTGATATAATTGTGATTTAAAAGAAGGCCCTGCTGAGAATTTTTTTTAAAATCGTTTTTAAATAGCAAGGTGTAGTAATAAATAAAGGAAAATTTTATTAGCATAATATAATATTTATTCTTGTCAGAGTTCGAAGAAAATTTATGATAAAAAAATTTTTAAAATGTCGTGGCGAACTCATGGACTATTAAAAGAATATTCATTTAAAAAATAAGACGTTTTCCAGAAAATTGGGCGTTTTGAAAATTTATAAAAAGCATTACCTCTCCTCCCTTATTAAAAATTACTATAAAGTTTTCAAGCTATTTGTATAAAAACGAAATTTCCAGCCACAGTTTTTGTCAAACATGTAGTCAATTAGAGGCATTTCCCAGCTGGGTATATAGTATTGATTCCAAAAACGTCACTACAGTAAGCGAAATTTTTCAATGCATATGAAAATTATTGCAATTTAAATTATCTATTATTTTCAAAAAAATTATTATATTCTAATAAAAGTATTTTTTATTCAAAAAATAACCAAAAAAGTTTGTAAAATCATATAGAGTAATATAAATATTTTCTTGGAATTTTGCTCTATATTTTTTTAAAACTTTATTATTTTTAAGAAAATTATACATAAATTATATATATAAACTCCGTTAAATTGATAAAAATTAAAAGAAATAAAATATTTTATCTTTACTCACAAGAATATTATATATTATTTACTTAAAATTGTTCAATAAGTCTTGATAATGAAGATTCAAAGTCTTCAAAACGTGGACAATTTATTACAAAAATAAAGGGGAAAAATTGTTAGCTCAAAAATCAAGTATTTTTAATCTTAACCCGACGAATTTTCAAAATATCTCTTATGATCTCCGCTGATCTTTTTAGATCTCCGGAGATCATTTTTGATTTCTGGAGATCTCCGGAGATCTCCGAAAATCTCAAGTGATCGCAAATTTCAGGTGATTTCTTTAGTTCTCTGGAGATCTCCGGAGATCTCCGGAAATCACTTTTGATCTCTGGAGATGACTGGAGATTAAAATAGATCTAAAGTAATCTCCAGAGATTACTGAGGTAAAAAAAAAAGTTAGAAAAATTTAGAAAGAATATTTAGAATCATTAAGCAAAGTTGTAAAACGATAAACTTGATTGTTTTACCTTATATATTTTTTGATTTTATTTAAATTTAAAAAATGCTACTATTAGTTATTTTACTAAGACCTGATGCAAAAATCAAAAAGTACAGCAATAAGTTTACTAATTTTTATAATAAAAATAATTATTGGATCATTAATAATTTTAATAAATATTTATAATTTTAATTACAATATATTAACTCATTAACGCCGGGGCGGAGAATTTTGGAAATGAGCAAAAATAAGTATATTCCCTTATGGATAAGTGGCTAAAAAGTTCATACCAGTAGTAAAATTTCATGCTCTTTCAGAATCTGACATTAGTTTTCCACCTACAACCCTTAAATATACCCGAAAAATGGAGGTAAAAGGGAGGCTTGAAAAATTGGGGCTTCACTCTTAAATTTGCAAAAAGTACCCCCAAAAAGGAGTTTTTTTTACATATTCACATTTTGAGCACTCAGATTTGCACCATATGTGTTTTTTTTGGGTCGCTGATCAATAATTTCGACTTCTTTTTCATAAATAATTAAAATTTCAGCCTTAAAATAGCTAGAACTACCCCAAAAAGGGATGTTTTTGCTATTTTTGCACTTTGAGCGTCCAAAGTACGTTCTTATACGTTTTTGAGCCACTAATCAAGAATTTCTACTTCTTTTTCGTAAATAATCATTATTTCAACCTTAAAATACCTAAAAAATACCCCTAATATGGGTATATGATGGACGCTCAAAGTACGAAAATAACAAAAAACACCCCATTTAGGGGTAGTTTTAGCTGCTTTAAGGATGAAATTTTAATTATTTATGAAAAAGGAGTCGAAATTCTTGATTAGCGGCCCAAAAAACGTATAAGAACGTACTTCGGGCGCTCAAAGTGCAAAAAATAGCAAAAACACCCCTTTTTGGGGTAGTTCTAGCTATTTTAAGGCTGAAATTTTAATTATTTATGAAAAAGAAGTCGAAAATATTGATCAGTGACCCAAAAAACCCGTAAAGTGCAAATTTGAGTGCTCAAAATGCGAATATGTAAAAAAACTCCTTTTTGGGGGTAATCTTTGCAAATTTAAGGGTGAAGCCCCAATTTCTCTGCAAAATTACACCCCGATTTTCGTGTTCAACGAAACAAAAAAACATATAGTAGAGCAAATCTAGTGCAAGTGATAGTACAACCAAATATTTTGTATTTTGACTGGAGTACCATCCCTATCCACCTTTTAAGGGTTGTGAATAGGGCCAAAATGTATGAGACCTCAATGTATACAAAGTTTATTTAAATTAACATAAAAAATATTATTTTCAAACATTTTTTCAATAAAATTGGATACTTTTTTCATTGGTTTTTCCAAACATTTCCTAATAATGACTGACCTACCCCTTTCGCCCCTGTTTTTAGGGTATTTTTAAGGGTTGTAGGTGAAAACTAATGTTAGATTCTGAAAGAGCAGATTTAATCTATTTATAAAATAAAAAAAATAAATAATTTTTTTACTTATCTAAGCTATATAATTTTTAGATTTTTATAATTAAGTTTATTACCACGAAAGGTACTTTTTCATCTATTTGTAAAATAAAAAAATAAATAATTTTTTACTAATCTGGCTAAATAATAATATAATACTAAATATTCAAATATTTTTTAAACAAATTTTTTTAATTACTTTCAACTAATATTTTTATTTGATTATATTTTTTTCACAATTTTCAAAATTTGTTCAACAGAAAAAGAATTGGGAAATTCAAACATCTGATTCTATATAATATTAATATATTCTAATTAAAATTATAAATATTTATTAAAATTATTAATGATCAAATAACTAATTTTTTTTATTCATTTACCTAATTGTATTTTTTATTGAGACGATCCCAATACTTATTTTTATTATAAAAATTAGTAATTGCTGTACTTTTTGATTTTTGCATCAGGTCTTAGTAAAATAACTAATAGTAGCATTTTTTAAATTTAAATAAAATCAAAAAATATATAAGGTAAAACAATCAAGTTTATCGTTTTACAACTTTGCTTAATGATTCTAAATATTCTTTCTAAATTTTTCTAACTTTTTTTTTTTACCTCAGTAATCTCTGGAGATTGCTTTAGATCTATTTTAATCTTCAGTAATCTCCAAAGATCAAAAGTGATTTCCGGAGATCTCCGGAGATCTCCGGAGGTCTCCAGAGAACGAAAGAAATCACCTGAAATTTGCGATCACTTGAGATTTCCGGAGATCTCCGGAGATCTCCAGAAATCAAAAGTGATCTCCGGAGATCTAAAAAGATCAGCGGAGATCATAAGAGATATTTTGAAAATTCGTCGGGATAAATTATTTATTTATAATATCTTGTATGAAACAAGAAACAATATTTTTGAAAACTGCCTCGATAAAGCATTAAAGAATTATTAAGTATTGATAAAGGAAAATATAGATTTTCATATTTTAATTCACTAACATCACCATCAAGCTAGGATTATTATTAATAAATTAAATTATATATAAGTACATTTTAGTTTTTCAAAACTTAAAAAAATTATTTTTTAATTATTCATAATAAGTAATTTTAAGTTAACAGGTACTTGAATTTTCATAAAAATAATAATTATTTTTTTAACTTACACTGTGAAAATTTTTTAATTCAAATTTAATATTTTAGATTTTTTTGCATATAAGCACGTTTTGAGACTCCAGAAAGATAAAAAAACCGGTTTATAAAAAAAGTATGTTACTTTGTGTTAGGGCTGTGTGGTTATTCAAAGTCGGGTTGGGTACCCGAAATTTCAGTCTTTTTTGTCAAATTATTGTAGGTCAGATCTCGTGTGAAGCTATAAACTTCCCGGAAATGCTTGCACTTGCAGTTTTGAATCGAAAGCTATCATGGGTACCCTAAATTCGACCCAACTCGAAGCGAGAAACCCGAAATTTCGGGTACCTGAGCCAAGTTTCGGGTAATCGCATATCCCGTGTGTGTATACCAGAGATGGGCAAAAATGTCGATTTTGGCACGCAGTTCTCGTTTCAGTTGCCAACGGGCAATTTTGAAATGGTTAAGTTTGGTGACTTTACTCGTTCCTAAAATCGTCCGAAACGGATAAGTCTAAAACGAATCCGTTTTCAAATATTCCGTGGCGGGGATTCTTTGGAAACTGATCCGTCTTTAACATTTTCTAAAACGGCCAAAATTTCAAAACTTGCCGTTTTCAATTATCCGGTTTACCAAATTGAGAACGGACTTATAACAATGAAAATTCTTATTCGTTTATTTTTAAATTTAAAAAATTTTTCAACTATTCTTGAGAATTATTATAATTTTTAAGTACCGTAATTTTATACCTCATAGCAAATTCTCAATTCATTTCTAATCCCCACCAAAAAGATGGTACGTTTGTGCAATACTCTGAATCAAGTAATTTTCTTTTTTTAAATAAAAATCCTGAAAAATGAGCTTTATAAACAAAATGTCATATGTTATTATTTTTAATAGCATAAAAAATGAAACTTGATATAAATAATAAATAAATAGATACTTTATAAAACTTGTTTATTAAAGCTATATGATGCTTTTATTTTGTTGAGGGAGGTGAAATAAAAGCTTAATTAAACAAAGCTACGAAAAATTCTGGAAACTTATTTAACAAATAAATGACATAAAATGACGTCTAGAATCATTGTGGAATTGAAAAAAAGATTTTTTTATAAATTCGAATTTTCATTATATGTGAAAATGGTTAAAAATCCATTCTTAATTAGGTAAAACGAATAATTAAAAAACTTATATCTTTGAACCAAAATTACAATAATACTAATTAATAATAATTGCGTTTATGGAAAATTTTTTAAGCGGATCAGTCTTCAAATTTTCCGTGCCACTACCATTTTAAAACGAATTTTATACCAATTCCTTCATAAATGGGTAATGAGCATGACAGTCTTGCTCGGCTCTGATTTATATGAATGTTGTGTATGGACTTCATCATTGATATTTCCGAAGCATTATGGTAATTTTTGTCACTAAAAAATTTTTCAAACTATTTTTTTTATTTTGATGTAATATCTCACTTTTTTCAATACATGGAAATACTATTTTTAAATTGGTGTTACTTTATTTACATAAAACGGTAAAAATTTTTGTCTCATTGCTCGAGGAACCGTAGCGCCGTAATAATTTGGCAATGGGGTAAAATTAATTCAATAATTATAATAAATTTGTTAATCAGAGATAGATAAAAAAAATTAATTTTTCTAACTATTTTTTCATTCTGTGGTCATAATTTTTAATGATATCACTAAAATTAAATGAAAGATAATTAGAATTAAAAACTTTTATAGTTTAAGTACATAAAGTCAATATATTTTAAATTACTCATAAGATTTAATAGAAGTTAGAGTTTCAGAAAATCCATTTAGCCAAAAGTTACCTCATGAATTGTTTTAAAATAAATAAATTTAAAAAAAAAACTTTTTCAAATAACATTTAATAAACTTAAAAATTTTTAAATCAAAAAATCGTATAAAAAGAGAAAAAGATAAAAGAAAATAAAATACAAAAAAAAAATGGATAATATGAATTTCATTTTTATCAAGAGAGTACAAAAGAGAACTATTAAATATAAGAAGGCTTTATTCAATATAGTTACAAGATTTTTATCAAATAACATATATTTTCAATAAGTTCATTCTACTACATATATATGTTTTTTATTTTTTTACTTTTATCATTTTATGGACAATAATTTTATTTTATTTTATTATGTATATAATATATCTACTCGTTTTTCTTTGAAAAAATATTAAATACTAAACAAATGATTTTGAAAACAAAGTTTTTTTTCTACTTTTTATTTTTATGATATTTTTAAATAAATATTTAACATTTTATTTATGCAATTCTGAACTTTTAAGCTTTATTACGTCAGATATTGAAAATATTAAAAAATTGCAAATGGAAATAAAAAGCTTGGGTTGTAAAAGGAGATAGTACAAATATTATATATATTTTAGTATACAGTAAAATATCGATAAGTCGAACCTCATAGGGCAGCGATGAAACTTCAAATTATTGAGGAATTCGAATAAGGGAAGTCTATTGATTACTAAAAAGAATTCTAAGGGCAATAGGGATGATGAAAATATTAAGGAATCTGAATTATCGAAGTTCTACTGTATACAGAGCTTGGTTCGAATCTAGAACTCAACCAATTTTGATTTATTTTTTTTTGGAAAAGATTTGTCAGCAAGAATATGAACTGTTTAAGAAATTTTATACGAATCTCAAATATAACATGTGGTTCTATATCAGGAGGTGGTGCTAAAGTTTGTAAATATTATTACTATAAGCTAACTCTTATTGCCTAAACTATCTCATATTTGCTCCAGAAAATAAAGTTATAGAAAAATCCGATTTTTGAAATAATATCTACGTCACACCAGAGTTCTGATATCAAATTTAAATGTTAAAAACCACCAAAATTCAGATCCCATAAAAACAAAACAAAATTCGACCCAAAATCTTACTTGTCTAACTTTTATTGGCATCAAAACTTAGAAAAATGAAAAATATTTCAAATTTTTTAATTTATCCATAACATCAGAATACTTTTGAAATTTATATGTATTTTATTAAAAAATTTTAACGTTTTTTTTTTCTTAAATAAATTTTATTTAAGTATATCTAGTTGTCATCTTGGCAGTAATTTATAGAAGCATATAAAACCATTAACAAGTTTATATTATACATATATTTTATATATGGTATATTCAAATAAACTTATATATATTTTCGTCTTTTATTACATATTTAAACAGACTTATAACTTTTGATGTTATAAATGGTACTTTAATAATGTTGAGATAAAATACATTAAATTTATAATAGTAAGATTTAACAGAAAACAAAAAACTATGCACATAGGAAGATTTTTAATTAACTATAACTTTTTTTTATTCTTTTAATGCGCTTTAAGCATTTACAGTCAGATTAGTCCGTTTGAAATTGTTTAAGTTGTTTGGCATGAGCTGGTTTCAAGTAGTTAAATGATTAGACAGTGTTAGATTCATTTTCAAGATTTAATTAATTAATAAATTTTAAGATTCCCGTGCAGCCCCCCCCCCCTAAGTATGCCCTCCTTTGGTTGTTTCTCCTTGGCCATTTCCCCCCTTGGACTTATTGAAAATGAAAATTACGAAAAAACCAAAAAACCCTATTTTTTGTAATTATTAAATGTAATGCTGCAACCTCGCAAATTAGCTAAAGTAATTCCAATTGGTCTCATTTTTTTTATGAGTGTCACCTTTCAATTCTTGAAAAATCACAATTTTTTTATCATCAATTGTCTCATAGTGATAGTCAATAAACCAAATGGTCATTTTTGCCTAAGCGACCAATTTTTAAATTGCTTAATCGAATTTTTGATTCCAAAAACTTTTTATTCACCTCTTTTCATTGAATATTTTCTGATCGCTTTTCAAAGAAAATGGTTAAAATTTACTTTTACTTAAAAATCCTAAAATTAGGACCTTAGTTTTTTTCCAAAAAAATGACAGTTAAACGCAATTTTGCTAAAAACCGAAAAACGGCTGCGCCAATCTTATCCAACATAAAAAATTCCATGTTCGTTGGTAAATTAGATAAAGAACAAGAAATAATCATGTTGCTTTTTAATATAAATTTTAATTTATACTATAATGTACCTCAGATAAAAGCGGTTTTTTTTTTGGAAATCGGACACATATAATTACTAAGATCGTATAATAAAAGGTACTGTACATTAAAATTCAAAACATCAATACATGCTTATATTTATTTGATGCTTTAAATACATCCAATGTAAACAAAAGTAGGAATAGTTTATAGTTTTGGAATCTAAAATTATATAATTTTTGTATTCCGATCACCTGAAGAGGCCAACGGATTTGTTGGTGAAATATTGTGAAATAAAAAAATTGTTACACATCAAATTAATTTGTATTGTTTTATTTATTTTAAATAATTTGAAACAATAAAAAAAATTAAGTTCAGCTTCGGTTCAGCTCCAATTCTGGTCAATAAAATATTTTTTTTTACTTTTCTAATTTTATTAAGATAATATTTTTTTTCGAAAGTTATAGCTATTAAGTTTATTTTTCGAATGTCAAATATCCAAAATTCATGGTACCATTTAAGGTTTAAGAATTTTATGATTTTGTATTATACGATGAATCAAATTTGGTACCGTATATTGCACAAATTCTAGATGCTTAATTAATCGGAATGAACCTGATATAACTTACGAGTACCCATCTACTCCTGATAAATAATCATCGAATAAAAATCTAATTATCTGCTGCTTAAATTAGTTGTTGAAAAATCAGTTCCAATAATTTTTCCCCCTTTTGAAATTCTCTCTAAGACATTTCTTCCTAGAACAGTCCCTCAAAGATATTTTTCCTTTATAGTCTAGTTTAAATTAGAGTTATGAGAAGCCCATTTGGAAATAAGTGAAATTTTTTATGTTATTGCACGGGATTTGGCCCTGAATTATCCAGGATGGGCTACCCTCTTTGTGTCTCTTTGATATAGCTTAATTTACGGGTAGGTGCGAGTAAACAATTTTGGAATACGTGAAAATTTAGTTCTTTATTATGGGGGCTTTGTACCTTAATTTAGGGGTAGATGCGATTATACCATTGGTAGTAAATGAAATTTCAGTTCTTTATTAAATAACAAAATATTTACATCAAATTTCTTTCTTAAAATTGTAACATTTTCACAAAAAAATAAATAAGAATAGTAAAATAAAATTGTTAACTTTAAGTAATTGGGTAAGTATAGATTAGACTGATTCAGATTTTTTGAAAATAACCGTGTATATTTAGTTTCTTCAATTTTAATTATTTTTTCTCTTTTTGTATATTTTTTACATATTAGTCCTGGGGGGAAATGTCCTAGAGGAAAATTATCCCAGGGGAATTATTTTTAGAAAATCTCCTAAGGCTAATGTCGTAGAGGAAATTTTCCTAGCGAAAATGTACCAAAAGGAGAATTTTAGGATGGGAGAATAGCCTGGTCACAAAAATTCTGTATAGACGAGTCGTTGTATATGAGTTTAATTAAAAATAAAACTGATTGATACAATTTATATTTGCGTACAAGTTCAAATACTATTAAATTTAATTAAATTAAGTGGACACAAGTTGCATATAAAATAAAAAAAAGATCCCGGAAATTTACAAGTCCAGGTTCCAATTTGGCAAACATTCAGTTTTACTAAAATTCAAAAAAATATATACACGATATTTTACAGAACGTAAACACAAAACACAAAACAGCGAATACTTTTTAATTTTTATTTCAGTAAATTATTTATTTTTGATCCTATCATCATACTCAAAGTAAAAAAGTTAGTAACGTAAAAATTAGTAAATGTCAATAAGTAAAATAATAAAATTTATTTTAAAAAAACTTGTCATTCAATATATATAATTAAATTTGTTTACTTTTTGAAATAAAAATAATTTTTTATTATTGTTAAACGAAAAAAAGTATTATTTTACAATAATAATTGTAAAAAAAAAAACGGAAACATTTTATGCATAGAAAAAGTTACACGTTCACAATTTAATCCAAAACGATGTTCAATCGCATATAAAATTCTTTTTGTTATAATACACTGAATATATAAAAAATTTTTTTATTCATATATAAAACGCACTATAGTATAAACTGACACTCTGTTAAAAAAAAAAAAAACTTGTCAATCATATATAATATATAATTTTTGTGGTGAAAAGAAAGATAGTAAATTTTTTATGAATTCTAGGGAGCTTAGGAATGAACTTGGCATGGAAGCGTTGTTATTTTATTCCAATATAGTAGTATTGTGTTTGATAGTCATCGCGTGTTTGCTTCGGCTGACTATGTAAACGTCGATCTTCTTTTTTTAGCAATATTCTACTGACACATTATAAAAAAAAAAATTTTTCACCTATACGCCAGTGCTTTTTTTTTTATATTTAGAAAAAAAAAAATGAACAAAAATTTTTTTATGTTTTGATTTATATGTATAAAAAAAGTATTCTTCTTTTTTTTTAGGCTACTATGTGATATATGAACTATGCTATATTTATATTCTTTGACACTTTAAGCTTTTAACCAAAGAGAGCTTTTTTTAGGTACAATTATTATTATTATTCAAAAAAAAAGAATAGGTATTTCTTTTTAAAAAATTGTTAGTTTTTTTACTTTTTTTTAAATTAAAATGTTTTGATCATAGAAAGGTTCAGAAAAGCACAAAATTATGTATACATATGAGAGATAATTAAATAAAAAAATTATAATTTAAAGTTAAATGTTAATTTTATGATATAATAAAACTCTTTTTTTTTTTATTTATTTTTAAATTAAAAAAATAATAATAACAATTACTCAAAAAAGTTACGTACATGAAAAGCTTTTTTTTTTATTGCTTTTTACTTTTAAGAGAATTTTATATGTGGAAAAACGTTAATGCAGTGAGTTGTTTAGGTTTTTTTTATGTAACTGAAGTAATAATTGCTGAGGAAATCGGTTGGTATTTGGATTAGTTTTTTATGAATTATTTGTAACTGAAGATTTTCGTTTTAAGTGTGAAAAAAGCTCTAGTCATTGTTGGTACTTGATTTTTTATTTTAACTGTACTTTTTGTAATGTTCGAAAAACTTTTGGTTGAAAGGTGCAATTATTAATTTTTTTGAAGCTAAAGTAAACTTATTTTAGTTATAAAATGAGCAAAATATTAGTTATCCATTAAACCAATCGAATAACTAGAATTATTTTTTTTACTTTGAGAAACTTAAATTTGTTAAAAAAAATAACATTTCTAGCGCATGTGCAGTTCAAATAAATATTTAAATCCCATATATTCCTAGAAACCTATCAAAATCTAAGAGGAAATAACTTTTGATGGTAAAATATCCTTTGAGCAGGCCTTTGAGAGAGAAAAATGCCTTTTTTCAAAAAACTACAAAAAAAAGAAAATGGTTGCCAAAAATTCAGTATTAAATCTTTGAAACTAAAAATTGTCATGGATACTTTTGGGATAAAATACTATGGAACTGATTTGAAGACACAACCAGCAATTTGAAACTTGTAGTAGGTCAAATATAAAAATTTCTAAATTTAAAAAATTCGATTTTATTTTCATTATTGTGTCTGGCCTTCCCCACTTCAAACAAAAATTTGAGTTATAAAATGGCGATTTTTATAATTTTAGGTCAGACTTGAATTGAAAACATAAATAATATTAACTTATACCCCTTATTTTAAAAATTTGAATTGTTAAAATAGTTGTTAAAATAGATATTTTAAATAGTTATTTTAATTATAAAATGGTTTTTAATGTTGATTATGATATTTTATGCAAAATTTTTACTTATTTTCAATTTAAGCCTGACCTAAAGTTATAAAAATCGCCGTTTCCAGCTGCAATTTTCTTTTGGAGTTGGGAATGGCTGGACTCAATACGATGTAAGTATATTCGAATAAATAATAAAGGCCAGAGCAATTATTTTACATAAAAGCTACATTTAGCATTGTTGCAGTATTCAGAGTACCAATTTTCATTTAATTACGTAATTTTCAATAATTATCAGTGTATGCACATAAAAATTAAATTTTACATGCCTCAGTATGTAACACAAAAATTCGCTAATCGATACAAATTTTTCCATCAATAACGTTGCTTTTTTTATAAATTACTATTAATACGTTAATTTAACACCCAGTGTATACAATTTGTAATTAAAATCTACTAAAAGTCTCAAGTAATCCTTAAAATAAAATATTTTACAAAATATTTACAAGAATCTAATAATTTATGCTGTATTAAATACGTATAGTGGAATAATTATAGCAATTACTATTGTTGTTATTAAGTCAGCATAAATTATTATTAATTCGAGCAATAATCCATGAGGGATGTATTATTTACGTACCTTCAGATAATTATTGATAAAAAAAATACATTTTCCAGAGAAAAATATCAGGTTTTATTGGAATATAGATTTTTTATTTCTGATTTTAAATTTAAATTTATTGATGTGAAAAATACTTGAGATTAATACTCGAGACTTGCATATATTACCTTTTTGATACTTAAGTGTTAATTAACAAACATGAATATTTAAAAAATATAGAAATATTAATAAAGTGAATTACACGTATTAAACTTAAACTGTCAGCTGAAACATATGTGACTTTTGACACAAAATTATACACTAAAGTCCCTTGGGTTTGAATTTCTGCATAATAATCGTGTATAGAAAATTTACAAACAAGATGTTTTAATTCTTTTATGTTAAAAATTAAAAAAATTGCGTAAATTTTATTTTCATTTTAATTACATTTACGTGTTCTACCTATAATTTATTGAATTTTAATTCTTGAAACGTGTTTCCTTTGTAAAAATATATAATAAAAAGCTTAAATATTATATCATAATTAATTAATTTTAATTTTAAAAACGTGTCCTTTAAAATGTAAAAAACACACATAAATTTTTTTTAAAGCACGTTTTTTAATATCCGATGCTTTTTTAAAATTATGTAAGAGCCCTTTGATAATGTTAACATGAGAGTTGCGTAATAACGTCAAAATTTATGAGTATTTTATGAGTGACAATAACTTAAATATGCAGGTAAAACTTGTAGCTTCGTTTTTTTATTTGATTTAACTAAGTGTTTAAACCTTGTATATATGTGAAGCTCAAAAAAAAAAAATATATATATTCAAGTTGAATTAGGCTTAAGTGATTTTAATATTTTAATATGCTGATTTTAATATTTAATATGCTCTAGGTTCTTTCAAAAAGCTAAATTATTATTACAATAATTTATCTTCAAAGAGCATAAATTATAAAAAGTAAAAATAAATTATTATATTTTATTTTTTTAAATATTGCACACAGTGAATCAAGAAATGTATTAGTGAATACAATAATTTTTTCTGGTTGTGTAAACATTCACTGTAAATTTTTTTTAATGAGGCTAAGGCTTGAAATTAGTGTTAACTTCAAAGAGCTAAATTTTACTCCAATTTTGACCGTAATGCAATTTTAAATTATTAAGATCCAGGGAAAATTTATATGTCAGATAACCAGATCTAGTAAAGTATGGGTATCTAGTACTAAGCAGATATAGATTTTGACATTGTCTGATAATACTTGTTATATCTAAATAAATAAATTTTAGAATAAAAAATAAAATTTGTCACGTACAGATTTGAACCTGTATTACTTCAAAAAACACTAAATGTTTTCAAAAATATTTGGCCTTAACCCAGCGAATAACGTTTCTGTCCCGTAATTTCAGGGTCAAAGGTTCTATTCGCTGTTATAGATAAAATTTTTTTCACAAAAAATTGCAGTAAAAAATTTTCTTACTATTACTGGAAAGTTTGGCCTCTTTTCAGAGTGGGTTTTCGGTAAAATCCGTAATTTGTGAAAAAGTTCTGCAGATAAAGTTTTAAAACGAAAATTTCGGGCTCATAACCTTATTCAACTTGGAGTAAAAATCCAGTCTGACCGGATTCAAAAGTTTGTATAGGTACACCCCTAATTACTACACTTAAAAAAATTACGGTTGTGGCTAACGCAATTCCAGTTGCCACAACGAAACATCTGGATGTAATTACTAAAATTATGGTTGTTACAGCTAAAATTTGTTTCTTTTTGTTTTAGACAATTGCAAGCATCTTGAAACGTAAAGAAAATTTTTAAAAAATCAGTTTTACTAAGGAGTTTTACTCGCTTAAAATGCAAGCTTCGTGGCATGGTGGGACTTAAAAAAATTTTTGAACAAAAAAATTTTTTTTATTTTTTTTCTTTAGGTTTTAAGTAATTTTTAACCATTTAAACAAGAACAAAAATTCTGGGTGCTACAACTAGAATTTCGGTAGCGGTAACCGGAATTTTTTTTTTTAGCATATGGCAGGCTCAGGATTTTGTTTTTGGCCTCGTTTTTGGTAATGAATTTAATTTTTAAAAAATGTGGCAAATAAAGAAGATAAGATCCGCTACTGGGGTAAAAAGACTTTTCCTGTAAAATTGAAAACTTGGAAATTAACTATAATTAAAATTCTCTTCATGTTTGTTTCCCACGTGGGTGGGGTTATTTTTCTTAAATATTTAAGTTAATTATTTCTAGTCATGTTTCTTTCAAACTTATGACAGAGCGTAACGCAATTTCATGTGACGCATTCAAAATCTCTTATTTAAGCTGCTTCGATCAGAGGGAAAACTGGCGCCCTAAGTCTCAAGGAAAAGACTTGGTGGGAGGCCTTTTTCATTCTGAAAAAAAACTTCTAAATGGCCTAATCCCAAAAATATAGTAATTATTTAATGAATTAACTTTTAATTAAAAAAATTATTTCTTTATATTTTTTATTTAGGACAAATAAACAAATAATATTTTAAATTTAGGAATCTTACAAAAATAAGTACATAAAATAAAATAAAAAAGTATATGTAATAATCTTAAGAGAAAATGCATTTTCTTTAAATTTATATAACATACAACAGAAATTAAGAGTTAAAATAAAAGTTTTTTTTTAATGGTAAGTGGTGTCCGTGTACGGAATTTTCTCGCAGATATTTTGAAGTTTTTTTTTTCAACTCTAAAAGAATATTAATCGTGTTCTTAGTTTTTCTTTTTTATTTTAGTTTGTCAGTGACACGAGAAGTAATGTTTGTTTAGGTCAAGTGACACTGGGCTCATCTCCAAACAAATTTTTTTTTCATTTTTTTTTTCATATAGTACTACTAGCATTTAATATCGAAAAACATATTTTTTACTATTATTATTATTTTTTTTTCGTGTTTCCAAAGCACGTAATAGCAACAGTCAAAATTTAAATAGTATTTCTTGTGTTTTTTTTTCTTCAATATAAATTCAAGTGCATTTACAATAAATAAACATGACTTGAATTTATAAATCTTTAATTTTAAATTAAAATCTTAAGATTCAGTTGAGTAAAATAAGATTCTGGTGTTTTTGATGCTCTAAGCTTTTAAATCTTACTGAGAAACTTAGAAATATTTTAAGCTTTAGTTAGGTGACTTTAATTGTTATTTTTGAGACAGTTTCAAAGGCACTTATAATTTACTGAATCATAATTATTAAATTTAAATAATCAACATATTTTTCGTAGAACAAACCTCAAAATTCAAATTCATCATTTAATTGCGTATTTTGCATCCAGAAGAACAAAAATATCAAATAAATCTTCTTCGTAATTATAGTAATAATTTACGCTCGAAATACAAACTACTCATTTTAATATTACTTAAGAAATATAAAATTTTAAACAAATTTTGTCAGCAAGCAGCGAGTAATTATAAAGCAAAAGGACTTAAATACTAACAAGTAGACAAATGTTAGTTAAATATTGAAAAAGATTCATTTTAATTAAATAGAATTAATAGAATTAAATTTACGAAATTTATTTAGAAAATTAAATTTAAAAATTTTTTTAGGTCAAGTGTTTTAAAAAGATTCAGTTTTATTTATTTTAAAAATAATTAAAATGAGGCTGCTTTTTACATGTGAATAAAACTATTTACTTTTAATTTAATTATTACATTTTACGATTGAAAACCCTTCACTATTTTGTTTCTCTGAAAGCTCCGGGACTACAACCTCTGGTCTCCATTAAAAAAAAATATTTTTTATTAAACATAAACATTTAATTATTTTATGTAAATTTAACGTTAATAAAAAAATTTTAATATTTTTTTTTTGTTATTTCAGATAGAAAGAAAAGGGTTATTAAAATATTTCTTCAATTATTAGTATGTGACGTTGAAAGCTGATAATTTATAAAAATGACTGCGCATACTTGTTGTTTAACGTATCTATGTAGTTTTGTTGCATTTGCTATCATCGTAAATGGTAAGTATTTACTTTTGTTTTTTTGCATTAATTTTTATGCACTTGCTATTTTATGTCTAATAAAAATTTTTAAATTCTCGTATTTTATAAACAATTTTTTTTATATACTTATTTTAGTTAATTAAAATCACATAAATTATTTAATGTTAGCTGCAAAAATAAAATTAAAAAAGAAAAAGTTAAAAAAATTTTTCAAGTTTCATTTTCTTATTTTAGCATATATTTTTATTTTTATGTATAATTAATAATAAATTTAACAAAATTTTAAAAATAAATGAAAATTTTGTATCTAAATCACATAAAGCCTTATGATGTAGTGACCCTAAAATTTACATTCCTCGCCATTCTCAGAATGAATATACTTTTGAATTTCGTTTCCCCAATAACGAAGCTAGGATATAATTTTCGAATCTTTACAAAAAAGGGGGTGAAATTTTCCTAATTATTTTGAAGACCCCCACCCTAAAATTTAGAACAGCTGCAAGTCTTTAACTTTTTACCAAAATTTAAAAAACAGTGATTTCTTCAAAATCTTATCACTTGATTTTTATCATTTATTGGGTTTCGGTGAAACTTTCAACTTTTCAAAATTTTTTAATATTTTTAAAACCGATTATAGAAAATTTTGTCATATAAAAATTTTAAATAAGAAATAATATATACATAGATTATCTTTTGATTTTTCTAAAACTTTCAAACTTTATTTCGATCTCAGACATTCCAGAAAAAAATGTGAAATTACTAGTTTTTCAAATAAATTTTCGAAAATCGTTTAGAAAAAAATATTTTGAATTGGTTTTCAGGACGAAATTTTACGTGGATCAACCGATATATATATATATTTTTATCTGCCTAATTCGTAAAAGAGGACAACTATCTTACTTTAATCGAATTAATTTCGGTTAAATAGCAAAAAATAATCTTTTGTAATAGTTTACTTAAATGTTTATTGATGTAAATTATAATATTATTAATAACTCAACAAGTTTGACTGAGTAACTTTTTAACAATGAAATTAGGTTATTGAATAATATTTTTAAGTATATTTGACAATTTGTAATGTTTCATAATTTTTAAAATTAGGTTATTTATAATAAGAACGTTAAAAGGTTTTGAAAATAATATAAACATACAAAATTATATTCTAGGTCAATAAACATTGAACAACAATTGGAGTATAATTTTTGCTAAAAAAATATTAATTATTTTAGTGAACATCCATTAATGACGTTACCAAAATTTAGATACATTTAAATAATAAAGTTTTCATTGATCCCTCAGAGACTATTCAACCAATACCCTAAATTTAATTTTATAAAAATAACTTTTAAAACTAATGACATAATTAAAGGTCTTATCCTAACCCCCCTTGTCGTTCTTTTCATTTTTCGTCAAGTCTTCCCTCCCTCCAAAATGGTGGTATCATTAATGAATTCTCCCTTATTATTTGTTTGAAAAATTTAAGTCATAACTAAAATTTTGTATTTTTTATTTTGTTTACAGGTTTAAATTTAGAATTAATTACAATTTTATTGAAAAATGAAATATTTCAATTCAAAGTAGCCAACATTGTTATTTTCTACATTTGAATATGTTATTAAAAAGTTAAAAATCCAAAAATCATTGTCATGTCTCTGCACTGCATATTAAAACTTTTAGCCTCGCTCTTAACTTAAATTGTTAAAATTTATCTCATGGGGCTAAATTTAACTGTAATTTAAGTGTACTTCACCCATAAATTAAATTTTTTTTCCAACTAAATGAAAAAAAGGAAAGGAGGTACAAAGGAGGTAGTAAAATTTAACGTATCAATCTAAGCTAAATATATTATTAAAAAGAAATTAATTTATACAAACTTTTGTAGTAATCTATTTAAATAATCTTTATTCATAAACATGCTTTTATATGTGTTTTGATATTTGCTTATATTATAATAATAATAGAATGAAAGAATATTCATACATAATATGCATAATTTAATTAATGAAAATTTTATCAATTATATCATGTATTGTCATGTTTTGAATTATAATTGTGCCATTTTAAATAAATTAATATACAAAATTTTTGTTTTTTTATTTAGTCATTTTATATATAGTTATCTATCTGATTTATACAGATAAAGAATGTTTGACACTTGAAGTATATATATAACTAAATTTTATATTCTGTATTTTACACAACATTTTATCTATAAATTCTTTCGTTCTTTCTTTTTTAAACTTTAAATAAAAAACTTTTATAATAAAGTTTTATATGTACAAAGTAAAAATATTTTTTAAACATTGAAGAATTTATTTATATATAAAAACTTGTGATATTTTTTTTTGTTTTTTTGACAATATTTTAAATTCTCTTGTATTCAGGGGAAAAGAATTTAAATTTTTATTTTATTTTATAAATATTAACAAAATAATAATATAAATAACAAAAAATATTCTTAATTATTTAAATTTTGGTCCCCACTCCAAGAACTTAACCTTCTTGAATTTCACAAGGGTTTCTATTCTCTACCATATTCTTCTTTTAAAGGATAAGTACCTTCGTTATATTCCATCCTTTCTCCGAATATTTCAAATTCAAAAATGATCATTGATGTTGATATGATTCTTACACTTCTGCATTGACATGCCTCATCTTCAATCTTTATTCAATTCTTTATAATAGTTGGACTTCAAGATTTCTTTTAGACACATATCCCACAAATTTTTACTCAATAAGCAAACCACCAAACAAACAATCTTTCATTCACAGCTTAAAGAAAGCGTCAAAAGTAGCAGCGTGCGTAATGGCTGAAGTCTGGACAGCAATGCCGCTTTTACCAGAATCACAGTTATTTTTATAAGCTTTCGCTGACTTCGTCCTCATTCGTTGATTGGCGCGCGCGCGACGAAACTGTTACGAAATTCGCGAAGTAATAATACAAAATATAATTACATAACATGTATTCGTTATTTGACTATAAGATATAACAATGTATGTGAGAAGTACCGTTGTTCTTATAATGAGTCATGGGTATGAGAGTTGATTCAAGCGCGCGAGAAGCGCGGGTTAGTCACCATCAATATACTGTTTGGAGCCCATCGCTCATTCATTGTATCAAATTAAATGTAGTGTTAAATAATTGCGTGCTTTCATTTGATGCTAAAATTGATTATGAAGCAAAACATCAATTAGTTTTGCTCCATAATCATAGGTTGACGAAGCTAATTATAGAAGCTGAACACGTCAGATTGCTGCATGCAGGAGGTCAGTCCGTGCTGAACTTGCTTCGACGAAAATATTGGCCAGTAGCCGGAAGAAGTGTGTTCAGGCAGGTTATCAGGAAATGCATGACATGCTTTAGGGCAAATCCAGTGTGAACCCTAACAAACGAAATGGGGTATTTACCACAAGAAAAGGTAACACAAGCATCGCCTTTTCATTCGACTGGGGTGGACATTGCTGGTTTATTTTTGTTTAAAGAAGGTACATTGCGTGGGAGAAAAACAGTAAAAACATACATCTGCATATTTGTATGCATGGTTACCAAGGCTGTACATACGATTTGTCTCCAGGCGTGGACGCTGTGCAAAAATATTTTCAGACAATGGCACCAACTTTGTTGGAGCGGCTAATGAACTAAAAGACATAATTTTTAAAATTAATGAAAATCCACAAATTCAATCATTCTTATTGGAAGAAAACATTTCATGGCATTTTATTCCACCAAAGGCACCTCACTTTGGTGGCTTATAGGAAAGTGCGGTAAAAAGCGCAAAGGTTCATGTGAAAAGAATATTTACCAAGGCTCACAAGACATTTGAAGAGTTCTACATTTTATTGACTCAAATCGAGGCATGCCTCAATTCAAGCTTTTATCACTTATGTCTAAAGAGCCTGCAGACTTGGCAGTTTTTACACCTGCTAATTTTTTAATAGGTAGATCTTTTGTTGACTTTACTGAACGCAATGTAGAAGATGTTATAGATAATAGATTAAATATATTCGAAAGAATTCAAAAAATGTTTCAGCACTTTTGGAGAAGATGGCATGTGGAATACCTTGACAACCTTCAGCAGAGGATTCCGACTGAAATAATCTATAATAGATCTTTTCTCAAATCAGTTGTCATTTTCAGACCAATTACTACATTATAACCGGAGTATAAATAATAAAATAAAATATTTTAAAACATTAGCATACACACTACTAAATATGATAATAATTTGATTAATACGTGTTTATTTAATTTTAATAATTTTTGATTAATTAAATAACTAGAGTGGAAAGAATTATATATAGATTTATAAACAAGTTCATTATTAATGCGTATAGTTGATAATCGAGAAAAGCTTTTGTGCGCATTCGGTCACTAATGCTGTACTTAGAAATTGAGTATTACCAAGCCTGTAGTACTATATATGTATATATACATAATAATAAAATTTTGAATATATGCAAAATGAATAAACAGATTAAACTTTGCGCATAAGCTTTATATGAAAAGTCTATATCCTATCTAAACGTGCTTTGAATATTATAATAATATTTTAAATAATAACAATTGTTTATTAATTTTCTTCGTTTTATTTTTTATTTTTATTATATCTATTTATTAATTCATTTAAAATTTAAATTTTATTTCACAATGTTATATTTTACAAAAAAATTTCATATAAAATAATAATAATAATAATAATAATAATATATAATATAGTTTTGTTGATTGTATTGTTACTTGTATTTTGTCCTGAAGCAAGCAATTATCTCAAGAGAAGAAGTAAGTATATATAGTATACAATGTTATTATAGAGAAAACTAAATGTGTAGAAAGTCAAACAAACCACTATTTCAAGGAAGAGAACTGTCAAAAGATTCAATAAATTAGAATACGTACATTATATATATACGCCTTAAGATATAGATGCATTAAATTAACACGTTTCCAGCTTATAAATTTTAAGAACGCAGCTCTATACCTTATGTAATGAAAATTTCCAATTCTTGTGAATATGATTTAAAGAAAATTGTCTATTAGATTGTTTTCACATTTTAAGCTTAAGCTTTTCTCAGTAAATTTTGTTTTTGTACATGCGCAATTACTAATTGAATAATTTAGAGTCTTTGATTTTTTTATGGTTTGCTTCGCCTTGTCTACTTATAGCTGCAGCCATAGCACTTTTTATATTTTCTAATATATTTTTAACTTGAGGAAATCAACTTTTAACCAATTGAAAGCTCCCTTAGAGACCTCGTAAAAATGTTTATAAAGTTCCAAGATATTTGTTAGAAAAAATACGATAAAAATGATGTTTAACGAAATTCTATAAAAAAAATTTTTCTATAATTTATGAAGTATATAAGTTATGAAGTTTTTGTTTACACAGAAATGATACCAATGACAATAAACTGCTCTTCCATTTGCCTTATAAATATCAAGAAATACAATATAGTGCTACGAGTGATAGATGGGCTAGGAGTGAAAGAAACTACTCTATAAAGGATGCCTCAGAATTCGGAGTATGCGGTTACCAGAATTTCTGATACTTTGCTTGTACTGCATTCGAAATTCGCAGCCTTTACCTGCTGTGACGAGAAGTCCCAGCGGTTGACAGTTGGATGAAAGTGTCGGTTCACCTTTTGCCTTGATAATAAGGGCTAGTTGGGCAACTTTTCATTGTCTGCTAAAGAACCCAGTTCGGATGCAAATATTGTTACTCCTAAACATCAGCACCGGGCATTTTTGTGCAGCTATACCATCTGGGCAGGGAGAATTCTTATTTTTAAGGGATTCCATGGAGTCCTGTGAACAGTTCCTCCTTTATGAAGTCCGAGATATCGTCTACATTGATGTCATCCTCTTGATCCAGTCTTGTCAGATGTGTCGGAAACAGAGCGTCAACAACTCTCTGTACCTCTTCTTTATCTATTGACGAACCGGCCGTAAACCCCCTCAGCTTCTTTGTATCGATCTTAAAACTCAGTCCCCAAGGGTCGTTATTGACTTCGATGCATAGCGATGATCACATGCCTCAAGGAGCGCTTCTTTTCCAATTTGCGTTGGTATCTGCATGGGACTTGGTCCTGGTTACCCTTCTTCGCGTCTTGTGGCTTTTTCTACGAACCTCTACAATTTCCAGATTCCAACAGCACACAGGTAGATTTTTTCCATTGGACCTTTTTTGAGGCACGGGATCGTCACAGACTTTCTTTAACAGCATCATTACTTCGGAAACCGGGGTTTCCATGTCTTTATTGTATCCTACTATACAGGGTTTCTCCAGAATTGTCCCTCGTACTATCGTCAAGACTTGTATAAATCGTTCCTAATTTAATTTTTAAGATTCTAGCCTCTTGGTTTAGGCCCTTACGTCCCACCAGGGAGTTGTCACTTTGGCTGTATTTCAAAAGAAATATACTGGTGATCACTTGCCGTGAAGACTTCCGTGACATGCTAATTTTTTATCCTTGTGCTCAGGCCTCCAGTTGCAAAGGACACATCAGGTATTGTTTGTGCGAAACCAACGGTTTTTTTTTTGTTTTGCGTAGGAAGTGGAGAAATGTATTACGCATAAAGTTCAGCATCCAAATTGACAGTTATGTGGGACTCAATAGTACCCTGACATACCCTTAAAACTAATAATTTTTTCAAACTTATAGTAAAGCAAAAATGGGCACATTGATTTTGCTCAAACTTTCATACGTGGTTAAGATGTATTGACTTTTAGCTCAAATTTAATTGACTTTAAACCACTGATATGACCAAAACTAAAATTTCAACCCTACCAAGAACTGATATTATTGTTATTATTATTTATTCAAAAAATGAATACAAAAATGAATGTTTTGATACGATCATGAAAAATTAACTGCCAACTGGTTTTGACCAATTTTAAAAAATGTTCTTTATCTCTCCTATTTTAGTATTTCTAACTTTTTTGAAATCAAATAAGCTTTCTTTTGAAAGAATATTATTAAATTGAAGAAATTTTTTTATTTAAAATTTTCATCTATATTGTAATTTTCTATACATTGTTATATGCAACAGAATACAAGGGTATAATATTTTCTCAGAAATTGCTTTATTAAAATTTATGTCTTTACTTTATGTATGCTTTATTCTACTTCTAATATCTAAAATTATCGATTAAAATCAATTTTATTCATTTATAAGATATTTGAAATCTCTACTTAACTTATTCTATCAATGTTTCTATTACGTTATTTTCATACTAATACAATCACATTATTTCCTAACTTTCTCAGTTTAATTTCGAACTTTCTTAAATTCTTGTCCCCATTTCGTCAGTGCTTTATATATATTTCCTTTATCTTTTAATTGAAACAAATTTTCGACCATTTGTTGCTGTCCATTTCTAGTATTTCACCTCGTATTTCACTTATATATATGTTGGTATAACTAATTGCCTTTTCTCTAAGTATTCTGTATATACATACATATCTCACAAGTTGGAATCTTTCCGCTTTTAGTTTCCCTCCTTTCTATAATATTATTTTTTAACATTACTACTATTTTTACAAAACTTTGGTATACTTGAATTTCTTTTAGAGATTTTTTTCTTTCCCCTAAATTTTCTTAAATTATCCAATTTCACACAAAGTCTACAAGAAATACGTCTTGCTTAGTATTCTTATATCTTTTTTATTTTATCCTCAACATTATCTATCTTATACTTTACTTATATATTATATTTCAGAATCTAGAGCAAGGATCTTGCCTTTACTTGTGATTTTAATTACTTAACGAGACTTTTTCAACTTTATTATTCAAATTTTTTTCAATCAAATAAATATTGAAATCTAATTAAAGTTGGATTAAATTACCACTTTTTTTTCCCCTCTATCTTTCTTATAACTTTAAAAGTTAATATATTTAAGGTAATAATTACAAAGTATATACGTATATATTTTAACCCAAATAATATTTTATAGTCTCTTGAGAATTGTACTGGATTTCCATATTCTGTGTTAGAAGGTTTGTTTAAGGTAAGTTTCACGCGTGAGTAAAGTTATTATATGTCGTTATATTATTGTTGTTGTTATTATATGTAGACCCTTTACTTATATATAAGCTTCTGAAACAAGAGACATCCTCTCTGACCAAACAACTTTTCATTCACCAAAGTTAATTCCAATGTATATAAATATATATTATAAACTCTATTTTCGTTGAATATATGCTCTTGAGAATACTAATCGAATATATATACATTATGTACTTTTAGACTTTTTGAATTATAAACTTTCGATTATATTATTTGTATGTATGTACAGTTATGCTTATTTTATGTTTATTTTAAGTTTTCGCAAAAAAGCATTTGAATATGAAATTTTAGAAAGTTTTATTTGTTTTATGTATAATTTTAAATCATAAAATTACAAATATATTAGAATAACTTAATATTTAATTATTTGGCCGACGATTTAATTTATTACTTCTCCTGGGTTCTTTAATTGAAAGACAGAGAATTTGGTAAAGTAGGTAGAAAATGAGTATTTCAATATAAAGAAGTTGTAGATGAGCATACTTAATATAATTATAAATAAGACTTTTTTAAGCATGAGTATTACACTTTTACACCCTTGTTAAAATTAAGAATACAAATATAGTGATCAAAATTATGATCTATATATGTGATTTTTAATTAATTTGTATAAAATATTTGTTGCAGCAACCGTCTGAGTACGAGATTTTTAATTTAATTTAAATTAAGGGTCTCAATTTTATGGTCGAGTTCTGCTCGATGCCCTAAATGATAGCTATTCTCCATTATTAAACTCTTAATTAATAGATTACGGTCGATTTACACATATACCCTCTCCTTCCTTGTAATAGAATTATCCTGATCTGGCATATACTTATTTATAGATATTATTTCCTCTTATTTCAACTTCGAAACTATTAAATGTCTTCGATTACTGTTTTAGAAATTTTTGCTCCCTACTACTGGCCTGTTTTTGATGGCACTAAATTTCACTAGATTTCTAATTGCAATAATAATTAATTAATACATAATATAAATAATTTGTGAATTATCAATTGATTTCACTAGTGAATTCTTGTCAAAAAGTTTATTCAACTTTAATTTACGTCAAAAATTTCTTGTACAATTATATATTTATATGTAATATACATTAGGATGTGCCGTTACCCAAATTTTCGGGTACCCGAGCTTTGGATCGGTCTTCGGGTATACCCTAAATGCTTCAGAGGTCCGAAGATATAGTTTTTTCTTCTAAAATTTCCATGAAATCGTAAATCCAGGGAAATTTCAGATGAAAAAACTGTACCTTCAGACCTATGAAACTTTTTGGATGTACGCGAAGACAGACCCGAGCCGACCGAAAAAATCCAAGACCGACCCAAAGTTTCGGGTTGGGTAACCGTACAGCTATACAGTATATACATATATAATATACTTATATAAATAATTTATAAAATATTTTTCAATTTCATTTGAAAATTTATTTAAATTTTATTTTTCCTATTTAATATTTACGTTAAAATTAGTTTTGTAAACAGTAGAAAAGTTTTTAAATTTGTAAATCGACCGTGAATAAAGCTTCTACTAAACAATTATTTCTACGATATATGTATACATGTGTGAGTTACATTTAATTATACCTAAAATTCATACTAAAATTAGAAAATTTTTATAAGTTTTAATTAATTCAAAAACTTAATATATGCAGCATTTCATGTCAAGTCAGCTGTTTATTTTACAGTTTTACAATTGGTTATTTAAACCATAATCATAATTGATATCATTTTGACAGAAACATACTTTTTCATCAAAATTTAGTATAATAAATAAGAATAATTACAGATGAAAATTTTGAGGTCTTAATAAAAAGTTATTTTTAATATTTAGGAAGATTTTCCTGAGGTGTATATGAATTATATGATCAAGTCTTATAATCGGGTTCGAAACACTTTTATTTTCAAAAATATAAATAAAATTAATGATTTTGCCCAATTTATACTTTCTGGACCTCATCCCTTCATTTTTACAGCTGTTCTAATTTCTTTCGTTTTAGTTTATTTTTAACTTTTAACCTTTTTTCTTTTATTTTTTCTCTTACGCTCGTATTTTAAGATAAACATTTTTTTCTCTTTGGGGCCGAAAGAAAATTTCCCGTAGAATGTGATAATGATTCTAGGGTAAAATATTATTTAATATGAGGATCCTTTTTTTTTCGAATTGTAGTAACTTGCAATAACAATTAACAATGTACCCTGGAAAAACACTAAATTTGCTAAGTAGAGTTGGTTAATTGTTAAATTTCAAAGTATCTTTTCTTTTTAATGGTCTTAAAATTACTCGTTTGCCTTTTTATTAACATGGAACATTTTTATATGGAGGGGGTTGGTAATCTAAAAATCAAGGGGGGGGGAGGTCAAATGGGACTAATTTCAATTTAGGAACTTCAATAATTTCGATTTAGGTACTTAGAATAATAAATTTAAGTTTAGGGACTTAGAATAATCCACGTTGAAGGACTTGTAATAACATACAGGTTCGGGGAATCAGAATAGTTTGGGTGTAGAATTTAGTAAAGGTTATAATTACAAATTATAAAAGTAGCAAATTGTATTGTAATATTGCGTAGCATTAATTCATTATTCCTAACCCTCAGCTGTAAGTATCATGTTCCATACATTGAGGTTGTGTTTACACAAAGCGATTATAAGTTTTTTTTTTAAATGAAACCATTTTTTGGGGAAATTTAATTTTTAAATCACTAGGACCAAAAATATCGTAGTCAAAAGAATCATTTTTCACAAATCTTAAATTTCTCGAAAAGTCAAGTAGCAAATATTGAATATCATCTGCCAATGCACCTAACGAAATTTGTTTATTTTTTTATTATTAATTTTGAATAAGAAATAATGTATAAAATAAATAACTAATTTTTATAATTAAATTTTTGTAATAATTAAACATTCTGTTTCAAAGCATTTTCATTTATTGCGTATGTTAAGTATTTTACTATAAAATTATTTTGGCACGCACGTTTATACGATATTTACTCAAATGATTTTTCATTTTACAAAACTAATATAAATATTTACATGTCGTATTTAATTTATTTAATGCAATGAAATTTTGATCATACTTATTAATTATTATTATTTATTTTAATGTAGGTATTCTTTAATTTTAAATTTAGTTTTCAAACTGGAGAAGCATGTTTTTAGTTACTGAATGAAAAATTTAGAAATAAATGTAGAAAACTCTAAAAAAGTTAATAATTTTTTTCCCTCCAAGGCAAATGTACTAACAAGGGGAGTTCAATACATTTGGAACACCGAATTACACCAAATGGTTATGGATGAGTTTGTTATGTTGAAAAAACATGCCGACTACCCTCCGTTCCTTCCAATGGGTCTTCTGGGCCTAGAAACGCAGGGCTCAATGTTATAAAATAGGATTTTTTGGTAATTTTCAAAGAAACGCCAAAACCTCGCAAGTTAACCAAAACTCTTCTGGATGGTCTAATTTTTTGGTTTAAGTATCACCTTTCATACGCCGTAAACCGCAATTTATTATCACTAATTCTCTTATCACTATAGCCAATTAACCAAACGGTCATTTTTAGCTAAAAATGACCCAATTTTTAAAATGCTGCCAAAATTGTAATTTCTGACAAAAATGGGTTTTATAGGTCTGAAAAAATTTGTACAAGCTTAAAATTTCCAAAAATTTTTTACTCGTCTCATTTCCTTGATTCGTTTTTAAGAAATGGCTCTTCAAAGTTAGCATTAAAAATGAGATTTTTTAAAAAATCGTAAAATTGGGGACTGTGACTTCAAATTATCATATCTGGTTAACAAATAATTGCAAAAGGTAAAGTCAAGAAGTTTTGGAAACTTGAAGCTTGTACAAATTTTTTCAGACCTGTAAAACCCATTTTCGTCAGAAATTACAAATTAAGTACCAATTTAAAAATTGGTCTTTTTTAGCTAAAAATGACCGTTTGGTTAATTGGCTATAGTGATGAGAGAATTAGTGATAATAAATTTCGGTTTACGACATATGAAAGGTGATACTTAAACCAAAAAATTAGACCATCCAGAAGAGTTTTGGTTAACTTGCGAGGTTTTGGCGTTTCTTTGAAAATTACCAAAAAATCCTATTTTATAACATTGAGCCCTGCGTTTCTAGGCCCAGAAGGCCCATTGGAAGGAACGGAGGGTAGTCGGCATGTTTTTTCAACATATCAAACTCATCCATAACCATTTGGTGTAATTCGGTGTTCCAAATGTATTGAACTCCCCTTGTAACCGAACTTCAACCAATTAGAAAATTCAATTTATATTTGAAAAATGAATAGTCTACATCAAGCATGTATATGTGAAATGTATGCACACTTTTCCAAAAGTTTTTGCAAAGCTAATAATATGTGTCAGGAAAACTTTTCGATACGCTGATTTCAAATATTAAGGTCCAAGTCCTCGACTTTGAAAACTAAGGTTAATCAATTAACCGAAATTTTCAGTTGAGTTGGAAATTATAAGATAATAAATTTTTAAGGTCCCTAATTATAAATTTTTTGGTCACGGCACTGAAAACTTTCTCCTAATAATATTTATGGGCACCTATTGGTCCATTTGTTTCGTTATTTCAAGATTTTTTATTGGATACTTAAAGCATGGCTGAATTTTTGTTTTCAGGCACTGATTCCAAATTTATAGTTCCGGACCTTCGAAATTAGCCTTTGAAATTAGTTTTTGACAATTTTAGACCAAAAGATTATTGTACAGCGACTTTAAAACAACTATTCTGTAGTTTTGAGGCAAACTAAAAAAGTTTTTATTGCGTAATTTATGAAAAAAAAACTTTAAAATCGACCGAAAATTACGGTTTTTTAGTATAAAGGCTGATTTTTGAGGGTCTGTAAATAAAAATTTGGAATCAATGACCTCAGAAACTTTAAAATAGTCATATTTATTATGAGATTAAAGCAATTGACTTATAAAACATGTAGAGAAAGCGCAAAAACAGGCCAATAGAGGTGAAAGTTTTCTGAGTTGCGACTAGTTTCTTATGAGATTTGTTAAAATAATCTTCAAAATCGACCGAAAAATTCGAAATCAACACCTAAATATTTGAAATATAAACGTAGCTTACTTGGAACAAAAAAGTAGCCTTGCACAAACTATGGGAAAAAAGAGAATACATCTAACATACACAGCTGAGTTTAAAAAAATAAAAGTAAGCTTCAGTTCTTGTTTATTTATAGCGTATCATTATTGTACTTAAAATATTTAAAAACTAAATTTAATTAAAAAAAATTAATTAACAAATTTATTTAAAACTTATATTATTAATAAGACTATTCTAATCCGTTATAATCTGATTTTGTTAATTTATTAATAATTAATATTGACTAAAAGTTTTACAGTATCTGAAAATAAAAACTTAAACATACACAAAAATTTTAATGCTGCACAAAATTCTCTTATAAAATATAATAAAGTAATGTTTAAACAATTGTTTTAATAAAAAAAATTTATATAAATTATTGATATAAGGTTAATAATTTTTCGTTTACTTATTTTCAATCTCTGATATTTCAAATGTTTGATATTTATTAACGTTTGACCTAAATTTATTATTGAATTTATATTAAATTTGTTTTTTGAATATCACCTACTTCTTTAGCCTACAAAATTTAAATTAAAATCTAGTACTTTTTATATGAAGGATTTCAATTCGTTATAACTGATTAATTTATAAATAAATAATATAAAAAGTCAGGTGCTATAAATTTTTCATAAATTAGCAGGATGAGTTGAAGTTTAAGAGGATTTTTATTATTACATCAATCATGTAATTTTTCAATTTTAAATAATTCTTGTGTAAATATGTATGGGTAAACATTATCTTTACGAAAGATCTCCATCCACGCCTAATGCTAAAATTTCTTGAAATTACGATATTTATCTAAAAACACTTAAATTTGAATATTATGCATAACAAATATTTATTTGTAATGATTTTTTTTTTTTATGCACTGAAACTGCAAAAAAATTAATATTTTTTATTAAAATAAATTTTATTTGAGGTTAATTATTTTTTTTTTTTAAGCGTGGATTGAGTCAAATTAAATCATTTTGGCTAAATCCACGCTTAAACAAAAGAGGTTGAGCGTGGATTGATATCTTTCCTTATCTTTATATTAGATTAAGAGAAATTTCAATTATTTCCTCAATATTTTCCTAAGGCTGAAAATCTACTGACTAGAAGTTTTCAATTTTTAGATTTCATAAAAAATTTTTACTAACGTCCCTTTTTGCTTTGCAGAAGATACTTTGGGAACGTAATACAAAACGTAATATATACTGTAAAAAGTAAATTTCTTAGATTTACAAAAAAATAGAATTTTTTCGAAAAATTAGTGAATTTTCAAAAAATTTGTAAATATTTGATAAAAATCGTAAATTTACTAAATTTAGTACATTATCGAAAAATTCGAGAATTCTAGATTTTTTTTTGTAATTTTACGGAAAAAGTTGTAAAGTCACAATTATTTTTTGTAAATTTTCGAAAAAAAATGGTAAGTTATAAATTTTTCTTGCGAATTCACAAAAAAAAATCGAGAATACTCGAATTTTTTGTTAATATACTTTTAGTAAATATACGATTTTTTTCGACTATTTACAAATATTTTCGAAAATTTTCTAATTTTTTTGTTAATATAAGAAAGTTACTTTTTACAGTGTAGAATTTTATAAATAAAAAAAATGAGTTCAATCCAATAATTTTTATATTTATGCTACTTTTCTTTTAAACACTTTTACCGTTCAGCATAAAAAAAGGAGCTTTTTATGATTGTCAGAATGATCTCAGATCCCAAAAGTTCTGTTTCCTATATGTTTTTTTTGTTTGCTAGAAGTCTTAAATAACGTATTTTTTTAAATTGCGGTCAAGTCTATATTATACTGGAAGAAAATGTTTTGAAATGTTTTTTCTTGTTTTCTACTGTAATAGGCGTTCTTTGAAGGTTGAGTTTATGTATACTTAGATATGACTAATATTATAAAATAATAAATGTATTTTTATTTTTCCTACTATTATCATATACATTAAACCCTTTTTTCTGTGGTCTTGGATTAAGGTACTGTGCAAAAACACATTAAATGAACAGAATTTTTTAAATTTATTAAATTTAATTATTTTGTAAACGAGCTGTACTTACGACAGGTGCTTTTTTCTTATTATTTAGACTATTGCAAATAATATAAAGAAAAGCATTTCATTTAAGTCCCATCATGTTCCAATGCATGCATTTTAAAGGGAAGAAAATTATTTTCTACATTTTATTATCACAGGTTTTTATGATTTCGGGATTTATCCCTAATATATATACATGCTGTTCCGGAGTGTAGCATGATTTTTCTTCAATTAGGCACATCGTTATTTGATGATGATTGTAATCTTGGCTGTGATTTCAACCAATGAACAAACAATGCGTCCCGCTCTGGGTCACCGTGTAATTATATATATATATACCAAATGAGTTAAGTGCTGATGAAACTTCTTATCTGCGTACCTAAATAACGCTTGTTGTGTTTCGATTGCTTTCGATTCGGCATCTTAGCTTCTACCACGAAACCACAGGTAGGAGTTCCTGCTACAACAATCGAAAATATTCCTCTTCCAATTTTGAATTTTTCATTCTACAATTTAAATTAGCAGGTTTATTAAAATCTATACAAAATATATTTTTTAATAAATCTCAAAATATAGCATTTTAAGCATTATTCATAAACTACAAAAATAAAAAATTATAAAAAAATATAATTGGGCTATTACATAAAAGATAAAAGATTACATTACCATAAAAATGTTTATATAAATTTTTAATAATATAGAGATGATATAAAAATTGTTCATACATAAAAAAAAAAAAAAAAATTGACAAGCATTGAATAAGTTGAAGAAGTTCTCTTATGTATGCATTATAATATAAACGAATTTTTTTTATTTGGTGAATAAATGTCGATTCTGTGTATATAAAGATAGAGCGTAGTATTTATAATATATATAAAAGCTATGTGTGTGTGTGTGTATGCATTGATGCTTGTTTATTATTATGACGAATGTTATATATGCATAATATATATAAATTTCTTTGAATATATTTAATATATATATACTTTTTTATCTTTTGAATTTTTAAATGTTATTAAAGTTATACATAAATGAAAATCCAGAAAATTACTTTGATATTTAGATGTATATCAGACTGGAAATAATTTTAGAAATATTAAAACTTCAGTTACTAACTTCGTATGTGGAATTATTGTGTTAGCTCTTATGCAATAAAATAACATTTAAAAAAAAATAAATGTTAAATCGAAGGTGGTTTTTTAAAATAATTTTATGTTCTGGTAATTAGGCACTTCATTTTACCTGCTAATACGTGAATTATAAATGACAGTGCCTTCTTGAGTTCCCTTTTAAGCTAATATGTGTTTGAATAAAAAAGTAACTATTCATAAATCAGTCAAGTAAATAATTATTTTTTTAAACTAAATTTGGCACCTTTTAAATAAAAAAAATTCTGAAAATTTTAGCTGAGGAATAAAATTGTAGGGAAATACATAGTATCAATTTAAGGAATTACTATAATTTTGGTTCTAGGACTTATAATAATTAGGGAGTACAAATTAAAACTGTTATAAGTCAACATATACTATGATCGTTAGTTGTATGAACACACAAATCTGTCATAAATTTTTTTTTACTGATTATACTTTGGCACACAGACCTATTAAAATTTTGAAAATATTTACTAGACTAATATACGTAGAATATTTATACTATTATTTTCATGTTGTTCTTGAGCTTTCAAACAAATCAACGTACTTATATTATATAATTTAAACCCTTAAGGCAATTTCTATAATATTGTTATATAAATATGGATTACTTGACCTATTCGTCTATTATAATATCAGTTATTTTCTTTATCTTTAATAATGTAAATTTTTTACAAATTGTATAGTTAGTTTTAATGCATATTAAATATGATATTCTTATTTTTAAAATAAAATTATTTACTCATGCTGCACTGAAATTTATACGAGTTTTTAATAACAGTAATTGATTTTAATGTAATTTAAAAATGTAATACCATCTGACGAATTTAATCAACAATTTTTACCTAAATATTTAACTTCAATTTTCTAAAACTATGTTTATAAATTTTAAAGTTCCCAATTTTGCAAATGAATATTATTTATAAGTTTTGAAGAATTTATTGTTGTAATTATGCAGCATACTTAAAATTAATAAATATAAACTTTATACGTAACTCTGTTTTCTTGAAAAAACCATTTTCCCTTAATAGTTAAATAGTTAAGTCTTTTAGAATTATAACTATTCTTACGATGTAAGAGTTTTAAGCATGTATTTAATATATTTTATCTTTTAGTAAATATTTGCACATTTATTAGTTAATTAAAACAAAATTTTATCAAAATTCTTACACGAAGAATATCACGCCACGTGAGCCCAAATTCATTATGCTACAAGGATCAATTACTTTCATCTGAATTTACTATTATACAACGCATTGCCTCCTATTTTTGGCCTAAAAGCTTCAATTTTGAATATTTGCAGCGATTTTCGTTTTTTTTTTTTTTGGTTATTTTAAAAATTTGCTTAAACTTTTCTTACTAATTCTTTGGAAACTAGTTATCATATAAAATTTTGATTTGAATATGAAAATTGTATACAAAAAGTAGTTTTTAAAAATTATTTTTTCGAAGTATTCATATGTGAGAATAAGTAATAAAATTTTGAGCATATCAAAAACCTGAAAACCTTCCTGAAACATAAAACTTAGTAAAAAAACTAACATTTAGTTCCAATTTTAAGAAATAAATATTTTAGACTGAATCCTGCAAACCCCAAAAAATAACTTAGTGTACTAGTTTACATGGAATCTCTCATATAAAAAATTTTTATAATTGTTTTGCAAAAAAAATCACTCAATTTTCTATAATTTAAATAAAAAGTTGTGTTAGCTAATTAATTATACGCTTGATATACGTTGTCTTATGAACTATATTATATCTACGTGATGATTAACTGTAAGCACAGTTAGTTACCTGACTAACAGACCAATTAATTGTTTGTAAACAATTTACATTCCCTTTAATACATAAGTATCTTACATTCGAGTGTTAAAATTGTATAATAGGATCTTAATGTATATAAGTTCATAAGTCGTCTATTTATTCTAATTTTTGTAAACTTTATTTTTAAGATTCTTTATTATTTTAATTATAAAAGCATAAACATTTTTGTATAATAAAAGATCTTCTTTTTTCATGAGAGCTGAAGTTCTTGTATTTAAAAAATTAATTAATAAATACGAGAATATATTACTTGAAAATTTAGGCAGGTTTTTTTCAAGTAACTACTTTGGTATGCTTTTTGGTAAACTTTGATTATGCGGCCAAAAATTAATCAAAATTTTTTTAAAAATATGCAAATTATCATAAAATTTTATAATAATTTAATCATGCATTCAAAAAAGAATGCTGCGAAATTGTTGGTACTACGATTATTCAAGCAATGTTAAACATTCATAAGAGTAGAAAATTTTTACTATTTTATATATAATATCTGAGAAATAAAGTGACACTAAATGTATCTTGAAATGTATTAAAATTGGAACTCTCGTGCAAAAAATTAGACATTGCGTCAACAAATAAAAAAAGAATTGACTAAAAAAAAATTTAATGAATAGAATCAATAGAATTGATTATAAAAAAATTAATGTTCCCCTACACGAGGAACCAAAAAATTGAATTTGTAATGATATTTAAGTCTTATAAGTAATCAAGCAAGATATTTTTACAGTGAAGTACTTTTTGGGAAAAAAGATTATTTTTAAATCAACGATTAGATTCTCAGGCTGGGAATGACGTACAACGTATTTTCAATTGGTTATACAAACGCTATTGAACTGTTTATCGTAACCATTAATCTAGTGATTTCGTTTATTGGTTGCCACAATGATGGTAAATATAGTTTATGGATAAAATAGAATAGGGTCTAGTCCTTTCTTCTCTTATTTAGAATCGAGGATGCATGTCAAACAAGGATAATAGCAAAAAATTTTGAAACTTTTTAAGTCTTTTGAGCTTTATTGATGTTGAAGTTCTTTTCAGTAGTCGAGTTAAATTTTAAAGCTTTTATAATAGAAAGAGTGGAATTTTACTTCAAAAAAGAACAAAGTAAAATTTATCCCTTGGTTACAAGGAAACGTTTGACTTCACTTAATGGTATATAAGCTATTAATATATTATAGATAAGTTTGGCAATGTGACAAAAGTTATGCAGAAGGATAATAGAGACACAGAAATTAAATGAATTCTTTAACAGTTCAAGAAAGTCTAAAAAAATTATCGAAAATCAGATTTAACCAAAAATTACAAAAACAATATTTTCAGTTTTCAATAAAAAATATGGAAGAGACGTCCTGATTTTTTACCTCAGCCCTTAAAAATTTTTTAAAAGGTTAGAGAGATTTAATCGAATACTTTTTTAAATGTGTTACATGTTTAGTTGGTGTAAGCATTTAAAATTTTTTATGTAATTTATTTAAATTAACAAATGCAGAAGGTGGAAAAAAAATATTGAAGATTATTAAAAATGATAGAACTCTGGACTACCTTATTTCAATTTTAAATGAAACTTGAAATGAAGTACAGTAAAGAAAAGAGCTTTTTTATTGAATAAAAACAATTTTAAGAAGAAAGCAATTGAGTTAAAAAAAATTTCTTTAATGATTTCTCATGACTGTATTCAAGTGGTTTAAAAGAGTAATAACTAAAAAGAAACACACATCGTGTTAAACTTTTCAAAATATCAGCAATTGTCTCAAGTATTCAAAATAAATAATTAAAAAAATTAAAATAAAAGTGATACTCGATGGAATGAGGCACTAATTAGAATATAAAAAAAAAATGTTAAAAATGCTTTCTCTAACATTGACTCGATAGCATATAATGCATAAAACAAAATCAATGACCAAAATCACTTGTAAATTTGAAGCACGTAGAAATTTCGTGCTTTTCCAATTCTCTCTGTCTCCGTCACACTTATCTTACGTGTAAGTTTATACAAGGGTTTATATTATTGCTGCTTTAGAATTGTTAGCTAAGATTCTTTGTTCTTTAAAAGGTATTAGCCCTCAAGGTACATTCTATAAATATGTTTAAGTAACCTTTCAGTTTCCTTTTAATTTTAGGCTTTTCTCTCTATAAGATATACTTAGTTTAATGTAGTTCTGACTAAAGTTTTCTCTCTGTTACATGTATAATATTAATTTATTTTCATTAAATATCTGTAACTTTCCTCTATAGTACTAGTTTAATTTTCTGCAATATATATTGGTATAAGTGAATAAGTTAAATACATTTTAATGACTTGATATAAAGTAGAAATAACTCGAATTAATGAAGTAACCTCATGTGTCATGTTTGTCGTAGAAAATCCTATTTTATTAGCTATGTAAGTAAACATACCAAAGCGCAAACAAACTTTATAAAAAACTAAAAGCATAAATATTTCTTGTTTTAGCAACTATGTAATTAACAAAATAACAAGTTAATTAATTTATAATTTATGAATCTTTTCACTGACTCTATTTTCAATTTAATTAGAACTAATGTAATTACTTAGGTATTTGTTGACCCAATGGAAAATTGTTCGATATTAATTCTAACATGGAATTTTTTTTCATTCGATAAATTTCTAAAGTAATTATTAATTTATTAAGAGGTCAAGTATCAAAAATTTTTTTTAAAGTCGTTTTTTTTTATGTAACTTTTGTTTGATGTTTTTTAAATTTACTTATTTTTTCTTTTTTCGAGTTGTTGTTTGGTTGGTCGGTTACTTTGACGAAAATAAAATCTTACGTTTATTCAACTGTAACAAGTTTATATACTCAATGAGATCATGTGGAAATTTGCAATTTTATTTCCAAAAGAATCTTTTTCCAATAATTAATTTTTTTTTTTCTTTTTGTTACGTAAATGTGTGTTTGAATATTATAATATTTTCTTTTTACCTTCCCTTTTTTTTTTTTTTTTATTAAATCTTTGATTTTAATTAAATTACACATATAATATTTTTTTACTTTCATGTTAACATTTTAACTTTTACTAATTTATTTTTCAATCTTTTCTACAGACTTATAAAAAAATGCTTGTTCTTTTTTTATGCATTTAGTAAATTAAATAATGTACTTAATTAACTTTTTTTCTTTTTATAATTTTTATAATGTTTGGGGTTTAAGGCTTAATATCGTTTTAGTTGATTCTATTATATAAATCTACCCTTCACCCCCTGACCTCGGTTAAAAATCTTGTGTTATTTTTTTACTATATCGGGTCTTGGGGGTTAAGAAAACAATTAGAGTTCAAAGTAAATTTGGAAGTAACTCTTAATGCTTGAAACCTGGTATAAAAAGATTAAAAACAGCTCACATTTTTTCCACACTATTAATCCACAAAGCTTAGATGAAGCTTTTCTCTGGTTTTGAGAGGTCTAAATAAGATTTCTAGGTCGCTGATCCTAAATTCAGGATCAAAATAGAAATTGGGGGGGGGGTTAGTAAGCTAATTTCACTCCCTCAACCTTTAAAAAAAAAACATTTAATTAGTCACATACTGACAGTAAAATTCCTCCATACTTTTAAGATGTTATACTTTATGTACAGAATTTTTACAAAACTTTAGATATTTTTTCAAATCGCGACAATAAATATCAAAGTATGGTAGTTGATTCAATAAACTAGCCTTGCAGCATTTTCTTCTAATAATAAAAATAATTATGCTTGTAACACGAATAACCTTTTCAATTTTTATTATTTAAAAAAAATTTATTTTAATATTTTGCATGTGAATTTTGACGAAAACTTTGCTTTCTTTTAAACCATAGCTTATTTTATCTAAAATACAAACGGATTCATATGAGGTCAAATTTTATATGAAGTGAGACAGTAAAACTTTCAAATACTTTTTTTTTTACTTAAGTATCAACTAGTGTTTTAAAAATTAAATTTTTTTCCTTCATAAATAAAAGATGTTCTTTTTTACCAAACTTTTTGCTTAAGATGTTTATCTTGAGCTTGATTATCCAACTTGAAAAAAAAGATAAAGGATTTTATATAAAAAAACACTCTTTTTTGTCCCAAAAGTATTTTTAAAACTTTTAAGTTTTCGTATAATTTTTAGTTGTGTGGCTGTAATTTATTTTATTTGATATTTTTTTAGTACAATGGCATTCGTAATCATCGAGCATATATACTTGAAAAAAAGGGCTCTATGTTAATAAGAGTTATAATAACGAGAGATTTTTTTGCTGATCGTAAATTTTAAGACTCCAGGGATTCATAACAACTACACTGAAAAAAAAAATCCGCTTACCGCAAGCGAAATTCCGCTTGTAGCAAGCGGAATTTTTTTTCTCGTTAAACGATTGCAAATGACTTGAAACGTAAAGAAAATTAAAAAAAAAAATTTTTTCCCGCTTACTTGGGATATGCGTATTTCGGTATGACGAGATTTGAGAAAATTTTGGAAAAAGAAAAGAAAAAATGTTTTTTTTTAATTTTCTTTACGTTTCAAGTCATTTGCAATTGTTTGCAAAGAAAAAAAAATTCCGCTAGCCACAAGCGGAATAATTCCGCTTGCGGCAAGCGGATTTTTTTTTCAGTGTATAAGAACTTTAATTTTTAAAACTACACCAAAACGGGGTATTTTTTGCAAATTAGCACTCGGAAAATCATGATCAGTGGTCCAAAAAACTTATAGCAGGTCGAATTTTGTTACGACGATCAATTTCTCCCCGCATTTACCTAGGTGAATAGAAACTGAAACATTATAGCGCAAATCCTTGTTTTGATAAATCTATATAAATATTATTTCTTTCTTTACAAGTTTCCCTATTTTAATAACTCAACCTCCCTGTTTTTTTAAAACCTTAAAGTATTTTAAAAATATTGTTCCATAAAGTTTGAGCAGGTGTTCCAGGATATCTTTTTGGTTATTATTGAATTACAAAAACAGCCTATAGTATAGCCAGTATTTACAAGCAGATTAATACCTGCATAGTTTATTTTATACTAGTATAGTTTTGAGGAGGGGGCTCCACCCTCCTGGTCTGTTCCCGATATTCCACAAACAAACAATTTTTCTACCTTAGTAAAGTTATTACATAATCTCGAATTTGTTTCCCACATGTGCAAGATCTACTGTTTTTTTACAATTAGTATTTTCCGCCATTTTCCTAGAAAACTTATAAGGGAGGTTACCCCCCTTGGTACATATCCAGTATTCTTTAAAAAGAATAATGTTCTGCAACTAATAAATTTCTCAAATAATCCTGAGTATATTCTACCTATGCAAAATTATAATTTTAATTAATTAATTATAATTAATTTACGTGTACTTTTCCCAGGTTTAGATTTTTGCTGCATATTGCAAAAAAAAAATAAAATTTTTTTGTCTCCAAAAAAGCTGTATAGATTTTTAATGATATGACCATTTTTTATAAAAATTTAAGTGAATACGTTAAAATTAGTACCAAAACAAATAATAAAAATAAATACTCTGAATACGTAGTGCATACAAAAAAAATTTTTAATTTTTTACTGTCTACTACTTTCGGAAAATATTTTATAACTTTTCAAGGATATGTCCGTTTTGAATAAAAATTTAACTGAGTACATTTAAATTAGTGCCAAATCAAGCAATACCAAATCTTATAGTAAAATTTTTTCATATTTTTTAGATATTTCACTTTTTAATGAAATTTTCAAAAAATTTTAATTTCTCCATAAATAGTAAAAATTGAATATTTTCAAAAGTACGATATCTGAGTCGCAAAACTATGGCTTGTGACACTCACAAACTTTTTTTCTAAATTATGACACCGATTTTATGTAAATTGTTTCGTTCGATCTTTAGTTATAAATAATTAAATTTAAATAATTTTCTCGCTTTTCAAGTAGGAAACTCAAAACAAAGTAGCACCATTTGGTGCTGAATAAAATATTATACTTGAAAATCAATATAGATTTATATAATTACGGATAAAAGTTCAAAATTCATTAAAACTAAAATAAATTTATACAACTTTTAACAGTAATAAGTTTAATTTAAAGAAAAACGACATTTCAGTAATAATAATACAAAATAATTATTTTCAATTCTGATATTCAATATTTCGATTTGCAATATTATAACTGTTTATTATAATAAATGATTTTGTAATGTATATATGGGTAAATTTAAAGTAAATGCGTACCAAACTAATGTTTGTGTCAAGTAATTCTCATAAGCTTATACGACGATTTTTAGCTCCTAAGACACAATTCTCTATTTTTGGTAGCCATTTTCGTTGTTTAATAATTCAAAAAAATTTTAAACCCGAAATTATATTCTATCCGAAATTTCCGGCGGAAGATAGTAGAAAATGATTCGAAAAATTTGCTGTTTTTTGTTGAAATTACTAAAATAAAATCATGAATTCAGCCATAGTATCTAAAAATCGCTACGGAGGCTTATGGAGTAATACTATATAGAGAAAAATATTATGGAACCGATTTCAAAACTCAAACATCAGTTTTAAATTCTTTTAATTTAAATTTACCCATATATCAATAGTACAAATTTACTAAAAGAAACGTAATAAATATTTACTAATGAAAATAAAATATTATTATTATTACCTTTTTTCATTTTACTCTCTTGAGAATTTGCATCATTAGTAATATAAAGCTATATAATTTAATGTCTAAGTTTGTATATATACATATATATACTATACGTAGACTATAAAACACAATTATTTACATGCAATATATATATATATATTATATATATATGTTACCGTTAATGTACCCCTAACCGATATAGTTAACTGTAGTGAAGCATTTTCGTTAAAGTCCACGAAGACGATTAAAATTGATAAAAACATAACTTTACTGGGTTTATATAAGATAAAGTTATAACTTTAACTAATCCTTGTCAGTTAAAGTCTATGAAAGAGGTTTTGTATAAGTATTCAGGTTTGTATTATATATTATGTACGACTCTCGCTATAAGGCACCCTAAGGGCTTAGGTTAGGATTAGGGGTGTACGCTAACCTGAAAGCCGGGTCGGGTTCCCGGTATTTCGGTCCATTTTTTGCAGGTCAGATCTTGTGTGAAGCCTGGAACTTCCCGAAAAAGGTCTATACTTGCAGTCTTGAATCAAAAGCTTCCTTTCACATCCCAAATTCAATCCAATTCGAAGCGAAAAACTCGAAATTTCGGGTACTCGACCTGACTTTCGGGTAACCGCACACCCTTAGTTAAGATACTCTATTAAATATGTATTTCTTGGGACAAGTAACCAACCCTAGTTATAAGGCACCCCTAGGGTTAGGTTATGCTTTTTTTTTAAAAAGGCATTGTCATAGTAAGGATTTCCCTAAAATCAGGACAGGGGGGGCAGAAGGACACATGCTCAAGTTTGCTCATGTTTGCTGCTCTATTCTGTTAAAAAGAAATAAATGCTTTTTTTAAATCGTCTTCGTGAACTTTAATGAAAATGCTTCGCTAAAGTAACTTTAACCAGTTAAAGCTAACTTTATCGGGAGAGCGGACTTTAACGGTAAAATATATATATATATGAAAAAAGTAAACTTGAAAATCGAAATAGAATTGTATTATATCTTTTTCTCTGTGTTGGTATATAAAATTTTTTTCGAGTGGTAAAAAAAGTCAAGAATAAATGAGAAAGTATATATATATATATGTTTAGTATTGAAAGCTTTATATGTATTAAAATAAAAAAAAATGTAGGTGAAACGATATTTCGAGGCCTTTTCTCTCCTTTTCTCTTAGAACTTTAATGCATTTTTATGAGAGTTTACAGAAAACTTTTTTTTATATATTTGAAACTATCAATGTTATACTTTTTAATATTATTATTTTTTATAAAAATTATTTGATAAACTACATACTAAAAAAATTTATATATTTTTTTAATAAATTTTTATTTTATTTTATACATTTAAAACCAAAAAGATAAAATAATAAAAAAAAAAAAAAAGCTAGAAATAAAATAACATGAAAATATATTCAATGGTTGAAAATGTAATACTATAGTGATGTGGTTTTACCCCTAGAGCTTTAACGGACGATCCATGCAAATTTTCTATTCGTTTTGTGATAACATTTTATCCCATTACTTTTACCTATACATATATTATAATATGTGTGTGTTCGAAATAAACCACAAGAATTGTTCACTAGAGCGTATATATGTAAGGTACATCGCGAATGATAAGAATATATAGAAAAAATATTTATATACTAGGTTTTCACTTATATTTTAAAATAAAAATTTTGATACCAATAGTACTACTTACAATTAATTTAGTTTGTAAACTGAAGTGAGTATTTTGTTGCTATTTTTCAAGTGTTTTTAAGGGCTAAATTTTCAGCACTTCATTTTTGTAAACTAAAACCTCTCGACAACCATAACAGTGAAAAAAAGTACAATTATTTATAAGTGACTTTGTAATATACATTGGCTACTCACAAAGCTCTATAATTCCAGGTATTTTATTTTTACAAAAAAAAAAAACCTATTGTTAATAATAAAAAACTATTTTTTTTTTTTTGCTTCTAAACCTGTAATTTAATAAAGTATTATGTTACAATTGAAATTTATATTATTGATATTTTTTGTACCTTAACTTCTCATAACTTTTCATATGATTTTATTTGTATATGAAAGTACCATTTTATTGATTATAAACCAATACTCAATATTTTGTTTTGTTACGTAAAATGACTATTACTATTATTGAAAATAACAATTTAACGTGGTTAAATTTATTGTATTGTGTACATATTATGCTATATAACGTGATTTTATTATTTTATTTTATTGATTTTTTTTTTTTTTTTTAAATTGTAAATTTATATGTATTGGGTATAAAGGAAACCAGGAAATAAATCGAGAATATTTATAAGGCAAGTTGGTGTGCTCAATTGGTAATTTATTTTTTTTTATGTTCAAAAATTTTAAAATAATGTCTTTATTTAATACGAATTTGTTGCCTAATTTTTTATTGATATTATATTTTGTATTTTAATCTTTAATTAACATGCAAGTATAAATTTCTGTAAATATTCTACTTTATAAAATAGTTGGTCCTTTCGAGCCGGATAAACAAACCTAAAAACTCAATTACAAGACTAAAACAAAAAATCAGAAAAATCTTCGAAATTCCATATAAAATTTTTGTTGTTATTTATCCAGAAATAAGAAAAAAAAATAGAGAAAAGAAAAAAAAATCCATTTTTCTATATAAAACCTGAACTGAAATAAAGTTTTTCCAACATTTTAAAACTTTTTTTTATTCTTTTTTATTTCTTGACACATATTCCTTCGAGGACAGTTTTTCTTCATAGGATCTTAGCACGCATAGTTTTCATATATAATATATATATATTTCTTCTCCATTACTTTGATGTTTTCGATTTTTACTTTTACCTTTTATATATAAGTGTTTCTTATATATAAAGTAAGTCTGTGTAACTTCTATTCTTTTTTTTTCTCACTTCATTTTATTTTACTTTCTTCATTTCACTTTATTTTATTAACTATATATATATATATTGTATGTTAAAAGTATAAACAAGTATTATAAACTTATATATACCCTAACTTTTTTGTCTTATATATATGTAACTGGATAAAATATTTATTATTATCTTTTAATTTTACTTTTTTGTCTGTCTTGTACGAGTTTTAATATTTTTTCATGTAATTAAATAATAATATTTAATTTTTAACTAAATTTATAGCAACTTTTAATTTAATTATTTTTTTATATATATTTTTTTTACAACTTTTTAATTTTATTAATTATACGTGTATAATTATTAGTAATTTTGAACATTATAGTTAACAAGTTATTTAAAATATAGAGAGCAAAGTTTGAACTTATTAGCAGTCTAGAAGAATACATTAATGTGTATAGGGAAATTAATTTTATTAAGTTTTTACTAACACTAATATTCATTTTTGAGCACCAAAATATTAATAAAGTGATTATTGATTTTTAGTTTTATTAGAATATCTTGCTTAGTGAGAAAACTGGTTTAATTGGACAAAATTTGTATTTTAAATGTAATTTATAAATTTTTAATAAATATATTTAATAATTATAGTTTTTTATAGATTGTTTAACAAAGTTTTTACAAATTGAATGTTTTTGAAAGTTTGATATTACAAAATTGATTGAAATTTTATAATACAATCTAGAGAAATTGTTTATTAAACCTGTTGCAAGCGAACGCGTAGTAAATTGTTTAAAAATCTATATATAAAACATTCTGACAAAGCATCAAGAGAGCATGAAATATTTTCATTTTCTCTTGATATTTAATGTCAATTACATAATTTTAATTAACAATTCATACGCTGCTAATATTAAATTTAAAACAACGATCACCAAGGGAGGTCATTCACTTGGATTTAGTTAAAATTGTTATTTTATACAAAATGTTAGCAGGAGTTCTATATGTAATGCCTAGGTGTTAGATTATATTTATGAGCTTTTTTTGGAGACAAGGGGGTTGTTTACATTTATAAATGCGTAGTTTTAAATATGCAGATTAATGTACAAGTAATTGATATTGTACACTGGTAACAAATATAAGTGTATATCTCCTGAATTTTATTAGCCCTTAAAAATACACAGATTAATTACCAAAATACACACCCTAAAGTGCAATTTAAAATATAAATATGAGATTCTAAATAGGTATAATTAATAAATGAAAATTCTGACAAGGAAAACATTATTTTGATTAGCTTTATTTAAAGTCTCATTTAAAACACAAAGCTTAAAACTAAATGTACTGTAAGCTAATTTTCATAAGGTCTAGATGAATTATGTTCTTTATTCTTCTTTATCCTAACAATTATACTTTTCTACATATATAAAGAATAAATTTTAATTATATTTCAAAATTAATGACACAATTAACACATGAGTAGATTTTGAATAACCGTTATGTGTGTGAAAATTTTATACCACATATATATTCATTTTGAATGTGTTTATATTGCGAGCATGTGTTATTTTTGATATTTAGTGCCTAAGTATAAATTATTTAATGTAATAAATATAATTTTTGTATATGGAGAAGTCTGATGCTGGTTTTTGGTGCACTTTAATATTGAAAAGAAATTATATTTAGAAAATTTTTAGAAAATGTTAGAAATTAAACATCAACAAGAGCATGACAGCACCTAGTTTAATACTCTTGCTTAGCTCATCAGTAATACTCACAAATTCTGATTGAGAGCTGTAATTTTTGCTTGAAGAGGATTCAACATTCTTTAGGTCTGTTCTTTTTTCCCCAAAAAAGTAGAACTGGAGTTAAACAGAGAAAAAAAATGCGCGCTCATTTCAAACATTTTGTAGGTTAGATTGTACTTTATTTAAATTTTTATTAATTTTTTTTATTTTAAGTAATAGATTATTTACTACTAAATGATAAAAGGCTATATTAAACATGTTTTGACATTTAATTTTTAGTAAAAGAATTTTATCCCAAAAAAACGTTTTGCTTTTTGAATTACCGCCATTAAAAAGAACGCGCGTTCTGTTTAGTTTTACCCCAGTTTTGCTCCAGGTTAACTTTTTTGGGAAAAAAAGAACAGACCTTTTTTTTCCAAGATACAAGACCATTTTTTTGATTCAGGGACTTAAATAATAATTTAAAGCGGGAGTCAGGATCTGATCAGGCCCTGATAAGAACAAGAACTTAGAATACTTTAGGTTTATGAACTTAGGATAATTTATATTTCGGGATTTATTGTAATTTCGGTTTTTGGATTTATTACTGTTATGAGTGAACATGTTCCATAATCGTTGGTTGTGTGAACACACAATCCAGTTATAAGTTTTTCTTTTAAACATTATGATGAAAACAGAATCCTGGTTTCACAGTGGTGAAGAATTTTAAATCTGTATATATTTACGAAAGTATTTTCATACTACGAATAATGTCTATAAACAGTTATCAAACTCTTACTCACACGGGAAGTGAACCCGTGACGTTTATGAATGTATCTTTACTTACATGAAAGTCGCGCGCTTTAATTCACTAGACCACATTAATTCAGATTAGTATCAGATTCAATATTTCCATAGGGTGATCGTGCCTTAAAAAATTCATTCAGATTTAATCTCAACAGTTAATTTTTTACTAATAATAATTTTTTTTACCTTAAAAATGTAGAATTTAGTTTTAATTTATTATTAAAAAGTTTCATCTATTTATAGTCTTTCGTAGTCATTTCGTTTTCGAGAAAAATTTAAACTATAGGTATACTCTCAATTAGTCAGACCAAAGCCTAAAGGCATAGTTATTAAATTTATTTTATCAATAGCCATCATTCTGCAGTCCCAATCATCCCAAGAATCCAGCAAAAAAATTATTAATCTACGGGATAAAAACTATAAAAATTGAAACTTCTAGCCTTTTCAATTCTTATTTCATGAGATTTTTCGCCCTTGGAAAAAATGCTGTAAGTTTTTATATTACAAAAATTTTAATGCTTGTATTTGAAAATTATAAAAGAATTTTAGGGTATACTACAGTATTGGTATCATAAATTGAATCACACAAATGAGATATTAATAAGGAATTTCTAAAGAAATCTCCCTGAAAACATATCTTTGTTATTAAAATTTTTAAATAAATAAACGCTTTTTAATCAAAAAATTAAGAAATTAAAAAATATATATGAATGAATATTTTCATGCACATTTCTCGACTTCCATTTCATTATAAGATTCATCACAATTTCGTATAAATTTAAATTAACAAGTAATATTAAAAAGTTTTTTCATCACATACCTTTTTTTTGTAAATAAAAAACAATAAAGTACATATACGTGTATAATTTTGATATATTTTCACGTAAAATATGTATAAATATATATAGCGATAATCTATTATTACTTTTAGTTTTGTTAATGCTGAAATATATATATATTTTGTAGGTAGGGATTATACATAAAACTAATGGAAATTAAAATTTTAAATCTATAGAGAATTTTTAATGTTCTCTATGGTATTACTTCTAGACTTTAGTGTGGGCTGTTTCATATAGCTGTACATTTATAAAAATTATAAATAAAATAGGATTTTCTGCGATTGGAGAAGGGGATATATAGACGAAATTTTTCTCGCAAGAGAAATGAATTCGCAATACTATAAATATAAGAAGATTTTATTTGGAATCTATTTATTGAATCTTATAGTAATCTTGTAATAAAGTTTTAAATATTTCTTTTGGAATATTTCTAAAAATTTATTTAGGACTCCTGTAATCAGTATGTAGGTAGACGAAATCGAACATAAATATAATCTCTTATAGGAATTAATTTTTGTGCTTTTAAATTCTCTTCTCTTTTAAAGGCATATGAAATTTTAAAAGTATTTTAACATTTGCGGATTCACATACATCTATTGATTCCGGCTCTTCCCCACTCCAAAAGCAAATTTTAAGTCCGACATATTCAAAACATAAACAATATTAATCTATTCTTTGTTTAAAAAATGTTTAAATAGTTATTTTAATTATAAAATGGTTTTTAATGTTAATTGTTATATTTTATGCATAATTTTTACTTATTTTTAATTCAAGCTGGGTTTAAAGATAAAAAAATCACCGTTTCGCAGCTAAAATTTTCTTTTCCAGTTGGGAATGGCCTAAGTGTTTTAACTCGTGCACATAAGAAATGCCTTATTAATTGATCTTAAAATCTCAAATAATTTATTTAAGTCTCATTTAAATAATAATATAAAAGTCTATTTAAAACAAATTCTATCTTAATTAATTAAAAATATTTTTTTACATTCACAAATAAAATTCTTCAAAACCTTTTTCATTTTTAATTAAAATAAATGGGTATATTTTCTCTTTTGCTAAATTTTAAAGTCGAGTATTAAATGAAATAAAAAGGGGAAAATATTAGTAGTAATTTTTAATTAAAGCATAAAATGTCATACACAAGAACTTTTTTTAATAGTCGACAAGTCGACATTTTTATTTATACAATTTTTTAATAGCATAACGACCTTGACAATTAATTAAATATTAATAATTTTTATGCGTGGGTGTGTTTAAACGAATAAAAATAAATTAATTTTTTTTTGTTGAAATTACTGTAAGATAAAAAACTAAATAGAGAAAAATAAAATATTGTTTACTTAGGTCAACAAAAGAAAAAAAGAAAAAAAAGGATTTGAACAGGACAAAAATAAAAATTGAGCAACCTATTTTTATTTATATATATAAAAAAGAAAAAGAGTTTATCTCAATAGTACAGTGTGTTCGGACAGCTTTCATTAATCCAGCACGTATTTTCATTATTTCGAGTTAGTTGGTTTTATCTAACTAAATGGAAAACCGCGAATCAAAAAAAGTTCAACGATCTGTAAAAAAAGGTTTTTTTATTTTTTTTAATACTCTTTTTATATATAGAAAATAAAGCTAATTAACGTTTTATTTTTTATATCAAAGTAATATTCATGTAACAATTACTTTTAATGAGCTTTTTTTTTGAGAAAGAGAATTCTTGAACAAATTATATATTTTTTTTTTTTTTTTTTTATATTTTTGTACAAACATTTGTTATATGAGTCATGATGATGATGAAATATAACAAGCCCAAAAAAATATACTCTAATTAAAAGGTTTAAACGACGAAAAAAATAATTTTAAAGCTTAAAAAAACTTTAATAATAAATAGAAAAAATTTAGAAAAAAAAAATTTATTTTTTTTCTTTTTATTATTATTTTTCTTAACGAAAAAAAAATCTTTTTATTATTATTGTTATTTTACATACTAAAAAAAAAATTTTTTTTATGGTCTCTTGCACGTCAGGGTTTTAAAGTTTGTTATAACTGTTTAGAGTATACACACATAATAATCTAGAGAAATGTTTAAGTGCCTGAAATATATTTTGTGGTTATGTGTTAAATTTACATGTAAGTTAAAAAAATAAAAAAAAATTATTTTTTTTTTTTTATTGTTATTAGATTTTAGAAATAATTGTTGGGTTTAAAAGAAAATTTGTATTTAGTTTTATTTTTTTTAATTTCTATGCTAAGTAAATTATTTTTTAAGTACTTAAGAATTTATTTTAGTGGAAAAATTATTTTTTATTAAAGTAATGCATGTATAATTTAAATTCTGAAAAATAACAGGAATTTCGTTGAAATTATTGAAAGAAGAAACTTGGAATGTGTACAAAATTTTTGGGTCCTATAAAACTAATTTTCACTGAAAATTTTAATTTAGACAACAATTTAAAAATGGGTCATTTTGGACTAAAATTGGGCATTTGGTTTGTTGATTATTTCAAAATTGTGGTTTACGGGTCTTAAAAAAATTGTTTTGGGTGAATTGCAAGATCGCAGCGTTATCTAGAAGGTAACCCAAGAACTTTATTTACTTAGCTGGCGGCTCCAGATCCATTGGAATAAACGGAAGGTATCAGTGATATTGTTTTTAACGTAATAAACTCAACTAAAACAATATTTTCTAATTTGCCTCTTCTATTAGGTATAGGCACTAATACTTTATTTTATATACTGGATTTTAGAATCAGGAAGTAGCAAACTATTCCATGACTGTTGTTTGCATTAACTAGTCATAAATTTTCTTCTTTTAATTTTATATTAAAACTTTCCTTCATCAGTTATGAAATAATACGATTTTACTGGCTGTGTATCAGTAATTTCAACTGAACTATATAAATATTTTCTTAAATACGATAAAAGCAATTTACGTCTTGAAAAAAAAAATTATATACAAATCATTTGCAATTGAGCTTTTTACGATTTATTGCTTTATAAAAAAAAAGTAATAAATTTACTTTCTTTAGAAATTTGCAATAAAATATTAAAAAGCAGTTATGAAAAATAAATCGATTTTTCAAAATTTCTCAACAAGTAAAAAATGAACTTCAATATATAATATTGCTTTAAATTAAAAACTTACTTCTTGCATTCCAGATAAATAAATTAGAAAAAAAAAAATTTAAGTATGATATTTCATAAAAAAAATGTAGTAGAAGAAAAATATCTCATTACCAGAAATTTTTTTTCTTTTTTAAATCTCATCTTGTTATTTTTCTCTGGTGGCGCATTAACTTGTTGGTTAAGTCTTGTGGTTTAGAGATTTACGCTCATTAGTAAGATTTTCTCTAATTCCTTTGATATACTAAATGTCAGAAATTGCAACATCCCTCTTTTATTTACTGCAACTAACTAACTTAAACTAGATTTTTAAAACAAAAAGTAATATTTTAATTAAATAACCTTAAATTTTTTTTTAGAAAAGAAAAAAAAAATTCAATTACTGTGTATTATTATGTTTTTTTTTTACATAAATGAAGTACAAGCACTTAAAATATCAAAAAATAAAGTATATGCTAATGGATCTCTCAATATTAACATTAATAGCTTTAAACGTGTTAATACAAAGAGAAAAAATTTTTTTACGTCTAAAAGTTTATACACTACAAAAAAAAATAAATTATGTAATTTTTATGAATGTAAATTTTTTTAAGAGTTTTTTTTTTTTAAATTATTTTAATAATGTTAAAAAAAAAAAATATCTCTAGAAAATTTCTTTTGTTTTTATAAAATTAAAAAAAAATTTTTTTATTTTTTAAGAACCAAAAAAAAAAAGAGGAAAAGAAATCTTATTTAAAAAATTTATACAAGTAGATGTGCTTAGTTCTTGTGTAAAAAAAAAGTATTAAAAAAAAATAAGGTAAAAGGTTAACGAGATATAGTAAAGACATAGTTATATATGCGATCGATATTATATATAGTTGACCTATGTATAAAATAAAAACATAAAATTTAACATAAATATAGGCTACTAAAAGTGTTGGAAAATGAGACAGATTTTTTAAACCTTTTTTCTTAAAATAAAAAAGATTTTATTTGGGTTCATGTTAATTTTACTGGAAAAATAATCTTTTTTTTTTTTTTACTCAGTAGTTTTTTATCTTGAATTTGTAATTTCGTTGAAATTTTGATTAGGTCACGTTGACTCTGTTGGAATTGATTTCATGATCTTTTTAAGCTTTTTTTACTTTGAAAATTTATTCAATTTTTGGTTCCTCAAAGAGGAACCATTGTGTTAGGTCAAAATTTAATTTTCTATTTTTTGGCTTATAAGCACGTTTTGGGACCCCAGGAAGCTAAAAAACCTGTTTTTAAAAAAAGTCTGTATGTGTGTGTGTGTGTGTGTGTGTGTGTGTGTGTGTGTGTGTGTGTGTGTGTGTGTGTGTGTGTGTGTGTGTGTGTGTGTGTGTGTGTGTGTGTGTGTGTGTACGTATGTATGTAATCGGTGATATTTCACAAATATTATGGAATTAAGACCTAATTTTTTTTTCAAAAATTTTTTCACCAAAAAATCTCGAGGTACTTTTTTTTTTTTTGATTTGGATGTAATACCTCATTTATTTCCATGAAAGTACTTATATTTGAAAGTATGGTTTTTACATGATATCTCGAATCGGATACTTAATTTTCTGAAAATTTTTTTTCTAAAATTTTTTTCACAAAAAAGTACAAAAAATACAAATTTTTTTTTTCTTTTTGGACGTAGTACCTAATTTATTTCCATGGAAGTACTAGTTTTAAGAACCTTGTTTATTGCTATTTTTTGGATCTGATACTTAATTTTTTCAAAATTTTTTCTGTCAAAATTAAAAAAATAGAAAAATTAAAAAAAATGCAATAATTTTTTTTTTTTTGGGTGTAATACCTCATTTAATTCTATGAAAGTACTAATATATGAAAATATTATAACTAGTGATATTTCAAAACCATTATCGAATTAAGACCTAATTTTTTTTTCAAACATTTTTTTATCAAAAAATCTCAAATCCCCCCTTTTTTTTTTTTAATTTGGATGTAATACCTCATTTATTTCCATGAAAGTACTTATATTTGAAAGTATGGTTTTTACACTATATCTCGAATCTGATACTTAATTTTCTGAAATTTTTTTTTCTAAAATTTTTTTCACAAAAAATACAAAAAATACCAATTTTTTTTTTCTTTTTGGACTTAGTACCTAATTTATTTTCATGGAAGTACTAGTTTTAAGAACCTTGTTTTTTGTAATTTTTTGGATATGATACTTAATTTTTTCAAATTTTTTTTTGTCAAAATTAAAAAAAAATAAAAATAAAAAAAACTGCAATATTTTTTTTTTTTTTTTGTGTAATACCTCATTTAATTCTATGAAAGTACAATTATCTGAAAATATTGTAATTAGTGATATTTCAAAACCATTATCGAATTAAGACCTAATTTTTTTTCCAAACATTTTTTTCGAGATTTTTTTATCAAAAAATCTCAAACCCCCCCCCTTTTTTTTTATTTTGGATGTAATACCTCATTTATTTCCATGAAAGTACTTATACTTGAAAGTATGGTTTTTACTTGATATCTCCAATCTGATACTTAATTTTTTGAAAATTTTTTTCCTAAAATTTTTTTCAAAAAAAAAAACAAAAAATACGAAACTTTTTTTTCTTTTTGGACGTAGTACCTAATTTATTTCCATGGAAGTACTAGTTTTAAGAACCTCGTTTACAGTAATTTTTTGGAATTAATACTTAATTTTTTCAAAATTTTTATTATCTAAATTAAAAAAAAAGAGAAATAAAAAAAATTGCAATATTTTTTTGGTGTAATACCTCTTTTAATTCTATGAAAGTACTAATATTTTAAAATATTGTAACCAGTGATATTTCAAAACAATTATCGAACGAATACCTAACTTTTTTTTCCAAAAATTTTTTTATTAAAAAAATCTCAAAATACTTTTTTTTTTTTTAATTTGGATGCAATACCCGAGCAATACCTCATTTATTTCCATGAAAGTACTTATACTTGAAAGTATGGTTTTTACTCGATATCTTGAATCTGATAATTAATTTTTTGAAAATTTTTTTCTCCAAAATCTTCGTTACAAAAAAATACATAAAACATCAAATTTATTTTTCGTATTTGACATATCTAATTTATTTTAATGAGAGTACAAGTTTTAGAAATTTAGTTTATAGTAATTTTTTGTATCCGATCACAATTTTTTTTTTTATTTTGATATAAATTATAACACACAAGAAAGAATGATGGAAATCTTGCCTCTTTTTGACTTCCTCGGATTATTTTGTTCGTTGCTATGTTTATTTATGTATGCAGCTTAATGAAATTATAAACAATAATAAACAGCCTAAAAATATTAAATGGTTATGTTTGCATTTTAAAATTAAGATTTAAAAGTTATATTGACATTTTTTAAAGAATCAAACAATTTATAGAATTAAATAATTTATTATTTTGTGATTAATAGAAATAATATAAATAATGTTAAAATCTTGAAGCAATTAATGTGGCTATTTTTTTTATTACAAAATATTATTATTATTATTATTATCATTGTTGCGGAAGATTGGTCAAATGCAAGGAGTACACTGAGAAAATAAATTATAAGAAATTATTATAAATTCTGGTAAAAACTCCTATCTTTTTATAATAATTGAGCGAATATTTGTAAGTTTCGCATCGTTACCAACCATTTCTTTTATAAAAAAAAATAAAATTAGCTTTTTTTATATTTCTCTCTTTTTAATTATGCAAAAATGATTTAAAATCCATTAACGCCGGCGCGACCAATCCATGGACGCTAGAATTTTCACTTTAATATAGACCTTCACCGAGGTAACGAGGTGGCCTCGCTTTGAGCAAGGCGAGGCGAGGCGAGCCCGAGGCGAGATCGAGGCGAGATCGGAAAATTGAAATTCTCGTTATACCGAGGCGAGGCCGAGACTGTCTTTTTGTAAACCTCGGACTCGCCTCGACTCGCCTCGCCTCGCCTCGTTCTGCCTCGCAACAAATTTAAAATATTTCGCCTGTGATAATGCAAACATTATTGATAATGAAGTAACCAGTTTATTAACGCGAGTAAGAAGTATTAGTAAAAGATGTCATCATATCATATTTACAAATTTTTAAACAAGTAACAGATCTTTTATCAGCTTAAAAGTACCCTACGCTTCCAACTGCAGTTTTAGCATTCAAAATTTTACTTGATAAAGTCGAAAAGATTGCGTCTGATTTAAACAAAAAAATGATCGATC